>JAHQIW010000780.1:0-91526 GCA_019055375.1 Parelaphostrongylus tenuis | reverse complement strand
CCTCCAACAGATTTATTCCTTTGTTTGCAAATAATTAGCCATAAGCCAAGGTTGAACAAACTAAAAATCAGTGGTAGGTATTTCCACATCGCGACAAGTTTACTCAAGCATATTTATACTCGAAAGTCAATTTCCAGTTGATTGCTCAGCATTGATAGTTGGCCTTACGTCAGTAGATTCGGACTTATACGCCGGTGGGAATTTGACCACCAGAGACTATATTTCCTCGAGTTTTTTGTAGGTAAGCAGAAAAAGTGCTGTTGTAAACCTTTTTCTGAGCACTGGAGGTGTTTATGTACCTTCAACATTCCTTGATTATAATACTACAGTGGTGCTGTTGTTCTATATTCCAAATAAAAAATCTTTTAAAAGGCGCTGGCCTATCAACGACTCTTTTACATCACAAAGGTGTTGCTGGCACCTCTAGCCAGATTCAAGAAAAGCATCACATGATGAATTTGTTTATGTTGAACACATAGTCACATTTACTATTGAACTTCCCATGGACCTTGCATTTGCGCTTGGTCGTAACGGTGACACTTCCGAACACGTGCTCGAATCAAGTATCTTGGTTTCAAAGCCAAAGGTTCAGAAGGCGAGCACTGCTGGTACGCAACTACTGACGCGTTAATACCAGCAAATATGTTTCATTAGAAAACAGCGCCTTATAATCAAGAGAGCTCACAGTTTTTTGGCGTCTAGTCCATGGGGAATTTTTGCAGTCAGATAGTTGTCGTGTCATATCACTCTTGCTATCATAAAAATTAGATGATTGCTTTTTTTTTGTACAACAAACACGCATATCCTGGCTTACATGTTTGCATGGTGTACATAAATATAAACAAGGGTCGTCAGATTGCTATGCGATCGCGAAGCCTCAGTTTGTACTACCAGGATTTCTACCATGTCAGTGGTAACACTACTACACAAAACTGATGTAAAGGGTATTTATCAACACTTTTCACTGTGATATTTTGGACCTGCGCGCGCTCAAAATCAGTATGCATATGTACATACATCTATATTATATATATATATCTGACGTAGTAGTCGTTAGCCAAGCAAAACGACAATCGACCAACCAGTCACTTCTGAGATAGCACCACGATGATCTTTCCGTCGTACGCAGAATGGTAGATAATTTGGCGTCATTCTCTTTCATAAAGCACTTTATAAGTATGATCTTATGAAAAGTTCAAAGTATGATATTGAAATGATGCGATTGGTTCAGTGCCCATCTATGTTAATCACTGATGTGATTACGTGTGACTGAACTTTTTGAATCAAATGCACACTGATCATGTATCTAGTCCCTAAAACTGAAAAAAATCATATATGCCTACGATGTAGGCCGGGTTTACACAGTCAAGCATAACCACATTTTGTATTGTGGCACCGCACCAGAGCTACATTTGTGACCTTCGCTCTCCACTTCCTAATCTTGATCCGACTGCGTGCTTTTGCAGGGAGTGTCACAAATAAGGATTCTTGAAGGTGGCACACTAGTCATGTGGCGGGGTGAAAGAGGTTAGCCTCCTACGCGTATCAATACGACCACGAAGAGGTGAGAACAATTAGTCGTTTACTTTTTGAGATTCACTGCTTCTCAAAAAATGAGCCAAGCCAATTTAAGACGCATATTACAATGTTGACTTCAGACAGACAATAACTTGCATTACAGTCATTCAAAAACAAAGAGGAAAGGTAGAGGAATATAAAATGAGGCGCACTATTATATCAAATGTACGAAAACGTAGAGGCAGTAATTCTATATCTATGAGACTAAAACAATTCCACCTTAAAGATATCAACTGATTGTACAAAAAAATTAGGCTTCAGAGTGACGAAATGAAGGATAACATACGGGTCTAAATAGATTTATGTTGATATTAAGCAAGCAGAATGCTCGCTCTAACGTCGCGATGTTTAGATGTTACGTTACGCCCATTCACCGTACGCCATGCTGCAACCGGATTTGTGTAGGCGACATCGCACTCAACATACCAGATTCTTTGCTCGTTCCCGCACCGCCATGGTATTGACAACTTCCCGTAGTGTCAGTTGAAGTGGTGATACCTTGTGAATTCGTCATCAAGATCCCACTCATCTTATCTCAACCACATGGCATTTGATTGCAGTTGTTGACTTCGACTTACCTGCTGTTCATCTCCTCTATGTGCATCGAATTTTATTGCAGTTTTCTGAGCTTTGTTAAAAGAATAAAAGTTTGTTGCCGATTCTGTAGAATTACTGTTTAAGAATACGAGTTGAGATCTATGCCAGTTCTAAACTGAGCCAACAGTGTTAAAACAAAAAACGCAGGCCAACAATTAACGGCATTACGTTTGAGCCTTGAGATGACCTATCTAAAGAAATTTGCTTAGTAAAAGTAACCAGATCCTTACATACTGCGTTTGATGGTATTTAGAACGGCTGATCGCTGATAAAAAGATTTTTTTTCAAGTCTCGATTTGATCTAATTATTGTGGGTCATCAACTGTCAACAAAGTATGTGAGCGCAAAAAAATGAGGAGCTACTGCGTACTCGATTTAGATGTTGGAGGGCAGGACGAAAAAGATGACATTAAGAAGGTAACAACAACATTGATGCTGGAAAAATAGGATAATAAGCTGCAAATTTTGGGATTATAGTGAAGAGACATAAAGCTAATATGTGATTGCTTTTCGTGTGCATGCAACGTTATGCCCGATTCTAAAGAACAGTGAGTCATGGTCCATAGTACTGCTCGAAAGCGGTGTAACGAATGAGTAGTGGCCAGCTGAGCTCCGGAGCGCAAACGTTCAAAAAGCTTGAGTGGCACTGGGTGGCTCTGTAGTAGTGGTGTCGCCCATCTCAGTGTCTTCGGTGTCACGGTGACTAACGTGCAAGAATTTCCAGCATGTTCCTGCTTGCATCGACATGCTCCCGCTGGCCCACGGATACTCATCTGAGCGGTGTTCGGAAGGCGTATCTCTCAATGAAGCGTTCAGTCCTCACCCTTTCAACTCGTAAGCGCCGGAGATGGACTGAATCAGCGAATGTACGAACATCAGACTTGCAATAGCGAAAAAAATGGAACTGTGGCATAAGGCTCTAGAAAAGATTCTTCACTGCTTGCGTAGAACTTAAACTGAACAAAGATCTTCTGCTTGCTTATATACTACTAAATTAGATGAGACGACAATCAAATGCAGTTAAGGGAACAGATATCGTTTTTTGTATTGGTTCAATAATGGCAAAATAAGAACAAGTATGTCGAGGTGAAGGCAAAACTGAACATCAGCTGGCCCGAATTCGCATCAACTCTTCCAGAAGTCATGCGCGCTGCGGACAGCGCCATTTGATTCACTCGCTCTGCCTTTCCTCAGTCATGTTTCAAAGTGATGCGGTGTTATCTGCAATCAGGCGTCAAAGGGAAATGATCGAGAAAACACGAATCGACATTAAATCCAGCCACGCTGATGACATTGTCTCAGCAACAGTTTTTTGACTTTTTCTATTTTACTGCTCCAACAAAACTGTTCAATCAGTAATTCTCTTACTACCTAATATAGAGGTTATAGATTTTAGATTTCGACATGTGACTTCAGCTCAGTTGAGTTCAGTGCTCATTCATGTCTTCTACAAACATTCATGTTGAAGTGTGATTGCTGATAGCTACTACGAACTTGACTAAGAGAAGGGCATAGGGGAGGGCCTTGCTTGGAAAAAGCATAACCAGCGAGCACTCAGAAAGGGTAATTGTAGGCAGACACACCTCGGGTTTGGCTTGTTTTACGGAATTCCCGTGGTTTTGTATCACGTTACAAATTTTCACAAAAGAGATTAGGCAATAAGGGGGATGAAATAGAAGTCGAACTTTAATCTTTTGTTTGGAAGAATGTAAGCCGTAAAATTAGCAAGGATTAAGCAAAAAATGTAAGAATTGTGTGATAGGGGTTGTAGGCAATAGCTTTGAGAGTTGTGTGCATAATACGTTAGAGAATGAACGCTCTAATTATTGTGGGCTCAATACATAAACCTGAAGAACCACATTAGCAGGCTACAAAAGGGAGCGTGTCGATGCAAGCAGAACATGCTGGGAAATTCTTGCACGTTAGTCACCGTGACACCGAAGACACTGAGATGGGCGACACCACTACTACAGAGCCACCCAGTGCCACTCAAGCTTTTTGAACGTTTGCGCTCCGGAGCTCAGCTGGCCACTACTCATTCGTTACACCGCTTTCGAGCAGTACTATGGACCATGACTCACTGTTCTTTAGAATCGGCATAACGTTGCATGCACACGAAAAGCAATCACATATTAGCTTTATGTCTCTTCACTATAATCCCAAAATTTGCAGCTTATTATCCTATTTTTCCAGCATCAATGTTGTTGTTACCTTCTTAATGTCATCTTTTTCGTCCTGCCCTCCAACATCTAAATCGAGTACGCAGTAGCTCCTCATTTTTTTGCGCTCACATACTTTGTTGACAGTTGATGACCCACAATAATTAGATCAAATCGAGACTTGAAAAAAATCTTTTTATCAGCGATCAGCCGTTCTAAATACCATCAAACGCAGTATGTAAGGATCTGGTTACTTTTACTAAGCAAATTTCTTTAGATAGGTCATCTCAAGGCTCAAAACGTAATGCCGTTAATTGTTGGCTGCGTTTTTTGTTTTAACACTGTTGGCTCAGTTAGAACTGGCATAGATACTCAACTCGTAATTCTTAAACAGTAATTCTACAGAATCGGCAACAAACTTTTATTCTTTTAACAAAGCTCAGAAAACTGCAATAAAATTCGATGCACATAGAGGAGATGAACAGCAGGTAAGTCGAAGTCAACAACTGCAATCAAATGCCATGTGGTTGAGATAAGATGAGTGGGATCTTGATGACGAATTCACAAGGTATCACCACTTCAACTGACACTACGGGAAGTTGTCAATACCATGGCGGTGCGGGAACGAGCAAAGAATCTGGTATGTTTGAGTGCGATGTCGCCTACACAATCCGGTTGCAGCATGGCGTACGGTGAATGGGCGTAACGTAACATCTAAACATCGCGACGTTAGAGCGAGCATTCTGCTTGCTTAATATCAACATAAATCTATTTAGACCCGTATGTTATCCTTCATTTCGTCACTCTGAAGCCTAATTTTTTTGTACAATCAGTTGATATCTTTAAGGTGGAATTGTTTTAGTCTCATAGATATAGAATTACTGCCTCTACGTTTTCGTACATTTGATATAATAGTGCGCCTCATTTTATATTCCTCTACCTTTCCTCTTTGTTTTTGAATGACTGTATGCAAGTTATTGTCTGTCTGAAGTCAACATTGTAATATGCGTCTTAAATTGGCTTGGCTCATTTTTTGAGAAGCAGTGAATCTCAAAAAGTAAACGACTAATTGTTCTCACCTCTTCGTGGTCGTATTTGATACGCGTAGGAGGCTAACCTCTTTCACCCCGCCACATGACTAGTGTGCCACCTTCAAGGAATCCTTATTTGTGACACTCCCTGCAAAGCACGCAGTCGGATCAAGATTAGGAAGTGGAGAGCGAAGGTCACAAATGTAGCTCTGGTGCGGTGCCACAATACAAAATGTGGTTATGCTTGACTGTGTAAACCCGGCCTACATCGTAGGCATATATGATTTTTTCAGTTTTAGGGACTAGATACATGATCAGTGTGCATTTGATTCAAAAAGTTCAGTCACACGTAATCACATCAGTGATTAACATAGATGGGCACTGAACCAATCGCATCATTTCAATATCATACTTTGAACTTTTCATAAGATCATACTTATAAAGTGCTTTATGAAAGAAATGACGCCAAATTATCTACATTCTGCGTACGACGGAAAGATCATCGTGGTGCTATCTCAGAGTGACTGGTTGTCGATTGTCGTTTGCTTGGCTAACGACTACTACGTCAGTATATATATATAATATAGATGTATGTACATATGCATACTGATTTTGAGCGCGGTCCCAAAATATCAAGTGAAAGTGTTGATAAATACCCTTACATCAGTTTTGGTAGTAGTGTTACCACTGACATGGTAGAAATCCTGGTATTACAACTGAGGCTTCGCGATCGCAGCATCTGACGACCCTTGTTATATTTATGTACACCATGCAAACATGTAAGCCAGGAATGCGTGTTTGTTGTAAAAAAAAAAGCCATCTCTAATTTTTATATGCAAGAGTGATATGACACGACAAATATCTGACTGCAAAAATTCCCCATGATAGGCCAAAAAACGTGAGCTCTTTGATTATAAGGCGCTGTTTTCTAATGAAACATATTTGCGGTATTACGCGTCAGTAGTTGCGTACCAGCAGTGCTCGCCTTCTGAACCTTTGGCTTTGAAACCAAGATACTTGATTCGAGCACGTGTTCGGAAGTGTCACCGTTACGACAAGCGCAAATGCAAGGTCCATGGGAAGTTCAATAGTAAATGTGACTATGTGTTCAACATAAACAAATTCATCATGTGATGCTTTTCTTGAATCTGGGTAGAGGTGCCAGCAACACCTTTGTGATGTAAAAGAGTCGTTGATAGGCCAGCGCCTTTTAAAAGATTTTTTATTTTGGAATATAGAACAACAGCACCACTGTAGTATTATAATCAAGGAATGTTGAAGGTACATAAACACCTCCAGTGCTCAGAAAAAGGTTTACAACAGCACTTTTTCTGCTTACCTACAAAAAACTCGAGGAATATAGTCTCTGGTGGTCAAATTCCCACCGGCGTAATAAGTCCGAATCTACTGACGTAAGGCCAAATATCAATGCTGAGCAATCAACTGGAAATTGACTTTCGAGTATAAATATGCTTGAGTAAACTTTGTCGGATGTGGAAATACCTACCACTGATTTTTAGTTTGTTCACCTTTGGCTTATGGCTAATTATTTGAAAAAGGAATAAATCTGTTGGAGGTAATTTTTGGCAGGCTATATTTTGCAATTTTATCCAAAGTGATTTCATTTGGAAGGGCCTTAACAACGCATGTTGCAAAACATCTGACAAATATTTTTTGAGACAAACATGTGGTCTGTCATGGGTATCTTATAGAGCCCAATACACGTGTATCGCCCTTGACAGGTTCATCACTCGGGCAGTACCCTTCGTATTGACCAATCCTCTCAGGGAACCCAACCCCTTAAACCAGACAGGGCGCAAACGTACTAATTACACGTGCTGTCGAGTGAAAGAAATCGCTAGGTCGGCAGTGTTGTACAGTTGATTGTTCTTGGCTGGTTTTCGGGCTGAAATAATCATTATGAGATTATTGAAATTTGAGCTTGGTATGAAGATAACACTAAAAAACGAACGGTGCAATGTTTCAAAATAACAGCTAAGAACAATCGAGTGTACAACACTGCCTGTCTAGCGATTTTTTACTTGACAGCAATTCAGTGAATCGTTCATCGTCGCCTACATTTAATAAGCGACTGGAGCACTCCGAGAGGATTGGCTATAGACGAAAGGCTCTGGTCGACTGGCGAGGCTGCTCAAGGCCGAGACACGTAAATAGGGGTGTGCAAGGGCTTATTAATAGACTACATGACATGTTGGTTAAAATGATAATTATGGGGTCTATAAAACGATTTACTGGACAACAAACACAATTGCGTCTTTAATTTGTCAATTTATGCTAATTTTCTATTTTGAATTGCCATAATATAAGCTACAGAAAGAAGTGGTAATGTAGCGGGGAAGGCCTGGTCCCAAAAGGGTTTAGGAACGGATTGAGATAAATCGAAAAGAGCAAACTTTTCTTCTTGTCTTGCACTGGAGACTCTTCTATGGCATACAGAACCAACTGCACGAGCTGATCTCCGAATTCATCTAAACATTGAAATATCCCAAAATTTGAGCAGCAAACTCTAGGAATCTAAAAAAACACGATGCATTGTTGCAAGTGTGCCACTATAAGACATAAACGCAATAGGTTCCAGCATCCACAGGTAAACGTTTTGCTTTCTCAGTACAGATTATCTCAAAAAGCAATTGTAGAAGAAAAGATGAAATGCTCGATCTTTTACTTAACGCTTCGTAGACTATGTTAACATCGTTTAAACTCAGCACCTTTAATTTTAAGGCTATGGTGACACTAAACGGTTAAGACATGCGCAAGAGAGATTCTACTAGATTTCATAGATATTTATGGAGTTATAAGGAAGAAGAACGAAGTAATAATGACTGGTCTCTTATTGTCTCAGAGATCATGATCGTTAAGGCAGAAGTCAGACACTGCGATTAATATTTTCCAACCACTCACTTTTTGCTTCAAACTACGAGTTTTGAAAGAGGAAAGTTGGTTGTTTTTTATTAGAGTAAAACATATGAAAAAGCTGTCTTTTTTTTTTCTGAACAAAGTATTCGATTGCACTTTTAGTAATCACTTAGAAGCTTGAATCTCTAGCTACTGCGTTACCTGACCCTTTTTCAAAAAAGTCTTTTTACAACGCAACACTCGTTTTTGAGTGTTTTCTTAAGACCACAGCTCAACTTTCAATATGCCTAATAATCATTTTTGAGCCACGCATGCCAGTAGTCTGTCAAAGCGGGCTGACTTATAGAGCCCGATACACGTGTTTCGATCTTGCGATGTCGTCAGTCGGGCAGTTACCCTTTCTCGTCCTTTGCCAATTCTGTGTGGGTGCTCCAGTCCCCACACTAAGGGTTAGCGACGACGAACGTTTAACACTTTATGTCCAGTGAAATTATCACCGAACACAGAGTGTTGTACACTCGATTGCTCTTGGCTAATATGTTCATTATATCATGACTTTCGTTTCTAGTGTTTTCTTAAGACCACCTGCTCAAATTTCAATACGCCTAGTAATCATTTTTGAGCCACACATGTCAGTGATCTGTGAGGGCTGACTTACTTTTATAACGCTTCGGCGACAACAAGACATCCGTGTTTTGCACCAGCATATAAGTTCCAAGACAGCTCTACCTTTAGATTATTGATAACCATTTGATAGCGTTAAATTCGACAATTCTAACGCTATGCTTGCTCTTTGGAAAGACCATTTCTCTGCAGTGTATCGAGGAAAATAAGAATGATTTAGATAAGCGGACAGTTGTTTTTGGCTAATCTGCGGGCTGGAAAAGAGGTGCAGGGGGAGGGGGCGCCTGCGGCTTGAACACGGCAATCGGTCGATGACACATAGGCGGCCCACATGTAAAATACGATTTTTGTTGTTCAATTATAGATTTATTCTCCGCTGCAAAAAAAAACTCCTGATAAAACGTATTACTGTGTTACTAAAAGATTTCCTTTTCACGTTCATATGTCTTTCGTGCCTCCAGCGAAGTAATAGTATGATTGCGCGGACGATGTAAAACATTATTTAATTTTGAATTTCATAGCGTTATAAAAGGGTGTTTTCAAATACGATCTTTTAACGAAGTAGCCAGAAAGTTAAGCTTTCGTATGACTGCCAACACTTTTATAGAATACTTACCAAGTGAAAGGGATCATCTATTCATCCCGCGATACTTAATGGAAAAGATACAGTCGAAGATATTAGTAGCTCAATAAGCACCAACCAACGTTATGTATGATAAAATTTTACAGTGCATATTGATCATTTCCTACAACCCGATTTAGTAGAAAATCAATGAAATCTGTATAATTGCATTCAACGTACATATCCAATTACTAAAGTTGGTTCTGTACGTTTTATTATGTTAGAAATACAAGGTTGCTCTTTTCTGCCATGATCTAGTAGAGACCACAACCCAAAGAATGGGCATGACATAGAACGAAAGCAAACGAGAAGTTTTCAGCCTGAGGTAAAAAAGATCGCTCTTTCTGCTAGTAATTAAGAATCACTGTGATGGAAAAATTAAACTGGCTGCTTTTTGTAAATATATTGTATTTTTTGAGGCCTTCAGAGGGCGAATATCAATGGTTCGTTCTTCTATAAGCGTATTAAGTCATTGACTCTGTGGCTATCGACATGTCAGTGAGCACGTACATTTCGTGGCTTATTAAATTGATATGTTTTAATCTGCAATAGCTTTGGACCACCGACGACCATCATCTTTGTCCACTGGTTGTGAATCTAGAAAGTCGGGCACGTCTTTACCCAAGAACTTTATATCTTAATCCAAATTACTGGGATGCTTCCACCCAACAATTTGTTTAATGGATAACATTTGTGCTATTGTGAAGGAAAATTGATGCTAGATTCAACATACGGATCAGCGAAATAATACGCAAAACTCAAATAATCGTGAAACATATGAACAGTACAAGTATTGCCATAAAACTACATTAGCTAGCAGTGTATTGAAGTGTTAAAAAGAAGTCTGACTAACAGACTTGTAGAGAAACGGCCCTATTTGCCACAACTCACAATTTTTTAGGATTGTGATGTAAGATGTTGCATGCACACAAAAAGCAAACACATGCGCTTCCATATGTCTCCATTCTTATTTCAAAAGTTCACAGTTTATCAACAGATTTTTTCCAACGTCAATGTTGTTCTTGTCTTGTTTGTGTCCCACCATCAAGCATTTAAATCAATACGCTGTATGACCACATTTTATTACGTGATCATACACTGTTGACAGATTAATGGCTAACAATACTCGGATCAGATCAGAATCAAAGAAATGTCTGCTTATTAGTGACCAATCGTTAACCGTAATATTTAATCATCTCAGCCTTACCGAACAGAAATTTTTAGGCAGGTCATCTCAAGGCTCATAAGTAAAGTCGTTGATCGTTAGCGGAGCTTTGTGTTTCTACGGTGTTAGATCAGTTACTCATAACTGACTCAAATCGGGATTTATTTTTCTAAATAGAGATTCGAACAGTATAGGCAGAATCTCGACATCATCACTCCGATTCAAACGTTGAGCTGAGGTCAACACCATGCCTTTGTGGGAGCGAGCAAAGAATATCTGGCATGTTCAGCGCGATGTCCCTTATACATTCCGGTTGCAGCATGGCATACGGTGAATGGGCGTACCGTAACATCTGAATATCGAGACGTTAGACTTGATATCAACATAAATCTAATTAAAAAAAAAGAATGATTTAAGCTCAAAAATTCTTCTTTTTTTGAAATTATATTGAATGTTTTTTTGGGGGTTTCAAAAACAGTCGATCTTTTGATATAGTTTTGATCTAACAGCAAAAATCTATCGACTGAGAGGTGGTGATGGTACAGTGTCATAGTACACTGTGCCATCACCACATACGCCACCCTCCTTGCTTCAATGCAGGGCTGAATGTGGGGCGGGGGTCACTGATGAGGAGGACGAACCTCCGAAACACCGGTGTATGACCCTGGGCTTACCAACCCCCTTTTTTGAGCTTAAATCATTCTTTTTTTTGGAATTATATTGAATGTTTTTTTTGGGGTTTCAAAAACAGTCGATCTTTTGATATAGTTTTGATCTAACAGCAAAAATCTATCGACTGAGAGGTGGTGATGGTACAGTGTCATAGTACACTGTGCCATCACCACATACGCCACCCTCCTTGCTTCAATGCAGGGCTGAATGTGGGGCGGGGGTCACTGATGAGGAGGACGAACCTCCGAAACACCGGTGTATGACCCTGGGCTTACCAACCCCCTTTTTTGAGCTTAAATCATTCTTTTTTTGGAATTATATTGAATGTTTTTTTTGGGGGTTTCAAAAACAGTCGATCTTTTGATATAGTTTTGATCTAACAACATAAATCTGTTTAGGACTGTATGTTATCTTTCATTACGTCACTGTGATGCCTAATTTTCCGTGCAGTCACTTGATTTCACCGCGATGGAACAGTTATAGCGTCTCAGAGACATAGAGCAAATAACTCTACATATGTGTGATTTGTTATGATGGTACTCCGCATTTTGTGTATCTTTACCTTTTATTTTATATTTTACATTCTTCAATAGTTATAATGCAACTTATCGTCCTTTTTGAATCGATGTTTATCTATGGGGATCAAACATGGCTCCGATTATCTGGGAAACTAACAAAACCTCATAAAAAGTAAACGAATCATTGTTCTCACCTCGTCACGGTCGTACTTGATACGCGTGTGAGGTTGACCTTTTGCACCCCGCCACAAGACGAGTGTGCCACCTTCTGGAACCTTCGTGGTTGACACCATCTGCAAAGCGCGCACATGAAACAAGATTAGGAAAAGGAGAGCGACGGTCACAAATGAAATTCTGGTGCGACAATACAAAGTGTGGTTATGCTTGACTGAGTTATTCCGGCCTAATTCGTTGCATAAGCATATATGATTTTTTTCAGTCTTAGGGATTAGATACATGATCAGTGTGCATTTGATTCGAAAAGTTCAGTCACACCTAATCACAGTTATAAGTGATGAACATAGATGGCCATTGAATCACATGCGTCATTTCAATGGCATACTTTCAACTTTTAATAAGATCGTACTTATAAAGTGCTTCATGGAGTAAACGACGCCGAATTATCTACACTCTGCGTACGACAGAAAGATCATCGTGGCGTCTTTTTAGAGTGATTGATTGTCGGTTGTCGTTATCGGATGCTGGGCTCAAAACTACTACGTCAGTATATACACTGATTTTGAGAGCGGCCTCAAAATAGTCGATTGAAAATGTTGATATATACCAATTGCATCAGTCTTGGTAGAAGTGTAACCACTGACATGGTAGGATTCCTAGTATTATAACTTGCACTCAGGAACAGTAATGCCTTTTATCTACCAATCATAATTTCAGCTGGTCAAAGTTTAGAGAACCGCAATACACTACAAGGCTTCAAATAGTCGCTCGAATGGAATACAGGCTTGTAGGCGATTCCTCGGCGGCCTATACCAACGACAATGTCGTTTGCTAAATCAACATCACATCGATAGAGATAACTCCTGTCAAAGTAGGATTGTAGGTTGCTCGGGAGTGGACTGAATCAGTTTAGAACAGAAGATGTGAAGGAAAGTGAATCACAGTGGATGAATCATTGGTTGAGGAGACGACGTCCAACGCATACGTCGAACGTTTGACTCATGAGAATAGCGTCCTCAGAGATCGGTATAGTAATGGGAAACGTACAACGAGCGTCGTTTTCGAATCATTAAGATAGGTCGCTATCAGTTTATTGATCTCAGCCTATGCGTTTATGTACTTAAGGTCACGAGAGAAAAATGTTCTACTTTGGCAGCAAGGAATTCTTAAAACAAACATTGAAGTCCCATTTTTTCAATAAATTGAGAACAGACAGGTAAAGCAGCATCAGACTTGTTGGTGATTTTTTAAAAATTAATTTGCGAACTATCTCAGACTCCGATCGCCCCAGGAACTGAACACCGATCAGCCACAGAGAATTTCAATTTAGAAGCAGGAATATTCACATCAGAATCTCACGTCAGACAAGAATAAGCACGAATGCGAGCGAATTTTCCAAAAAAAAATTTCATGCGAGTAAAATGATTGGGTATTGAATACTTGTGACTGTTTCAACGGTTAGCAGCGATATCTCAATCTGACTCTCGCTTTGCAATTTCGAATGTTATCGCGCAGTGTGAGTTGTTCGCAAGGATATTCATTCCGTAGCCGACATCATGCCGAATTTGAAATAGAAGCCGTACGAATCCAAACCGAACAAAACTGCAAAAGTGGCATCCATAATTTAAGGGAAAAAGAATGACCGTTGAGAGCTGATCAATGCATGAGGGATAAACCATGCATTCGACTTTACAAGGGATCGTCAGAGAGGAACGAATGCGCAGGAGGAGTGTTCATTAACAAACGTTTGCCAACCGATGCATCGGTTCACGGCTAATATCCTAAAAGACGCCTTACTTAATCTTCGAAACAAAGGGGTAGGCTTGGTGTACTCAGAGATCACGGTTAAACTGACGGCAACGAGTGTTGGTACCTACAAGTTCTGTGTCCGCACTATACATCAACGAGACAGCTTTTCAGCTTTCATCCATTCTACCTCATACACTTTGAATGGTGGGAAATTTCTGACCAACTGCTTGTTGAAAACTCTTCGAATGAGTGATAATGCATAAGCCACAGCACCATGCTTATATTTGAGCTCGTAATACTTTCTAATAGAAGCAAGCGATCACACGGTCGTACTTCATATCACAGATAGTTAAACCATGAGATCATCAGAAGTTATGTAAAGTAACTGCTACACGAGTGCAGTAGTTGAACAACGGTGTTATAATATGACGGATAAACGTTCAAACTACATTATTCATATGTGCAATTCCTGACAAATTAAAATTACTACATTTGAGCATTATGCCGTAGTATTGGATGTTTCGGTCATTATTCTAGAATGACCCACGTGTGAAATCTTGTATTTGATGTCTTGACTATCACGAAATCGTTCACTTACTGTCTTTTGAGATGTCCCCGGAGTAGGGTCCGCTGATGACGACGGTGCGGCCGGAGTAGGGTCCGCTGATGACGACGGTACGGCAGTGCCCTCTTGCTCCGGTTGCTCCTCCACTGAGCTCATGGCGCATGGCGTAGGATGCACAGAATGCATATTAATGTAATCAGACGACTGAAATTTCATTATTCCTTGGGTGCACGCGACAAAATCCCGAAATTTTCTTGTATTTATGTTTCAGTCTTTAGTTTACGATAATATTCGTTTGATTTGATGAAAGCGCACTTACGACATTGGGTGGTGGGTAATTGTAATAGATTATTGGCACATACAGAGCTTCAGGAAATGCGATTCCCGTGAGAGGATTAGGGGGCATAAGCAGTGGTGGGGGCAGCGGATAGTACACCTGCATTTGTGGATTCTGAAACAATCTTGGTGTTAAAGATGATGAACGATTAATACCAAAAACTCTCCAATCAAAGGAAACATACTACGAAAAGTGGCAGTCAAACGGAGCTCGAAAAAGAAACGGATAAGTGATACCAAACCTGGGGCAAAACCTGTGAAGGTGTTTCTGAGTCAGGTGGTACAGGACGCATTACGAAAGGGACTCGACCTTCTTCCATTGTAGTACGACTGGAATGAAACTCATATTTCTTACCGACTTATTACTAGATGATGTTATGTCACAATTCCTCAACCTTATCTCAATCAGATTCAAAAGCTTATCACTGCTATTTTGGTGTCGTGCTGGTGAACACCAAATAACAAATTAACCGTCTCGGGACGGAATCCGCGCATTTGAATATACGAATTTTGAGAGACCTTTCTAGCTAAGAAAAATATTTTCCTTGGACTTCCAGCAAATATCCGAAACTTGAATCTCTGCGATTCCAATTATGTGTTTGGTTTATGAAGAACTTTTCTTATTGCGTTGTAGCACTAAAAATATCAGTATGTTTCACACTCAGTTGTTTGTTTGCTCGGTAGAGGTCTGTAGGCTGATTACGCGGGATTATTGATAGCTATTCAGTAGACCAAATCTCGATGATTGTGATACTCAAATTAGCCTTGCCAAAGTTTACATAGAATGCTCTTAGGGCGAAACGAAGATTACGTTTTGCATACGGAACAGTTAGTCGCTTGAATCGCAGCGGATTTGCATGACAGTGTGAAACAAAAAAGGTCCGTACCTATAGAGTCGTAGGAGAAATTCTATTCTACTATCCTAATATGAAAATTTTTCCTAAACGGAGAAGAAATTTTTAAGTCAATAACAAAAAATGAGCGCCTCTTGAATGACGCGTCCTGCAGAGATGGTATTCGGATTTGCTGAGCAGCATCGTTCGAGAAAGCAATTTTTGTTACTCACTTCGAGAATTTTTCCCCGTTTTGCGAAATTCTTTGATTTTTTGTATTGAAATACTAAGTGAATACTAAGTGGAACCAAAAAGTCAGCTGTGAAATCTCGTGATAGGGGATCGAATCAGCAACTTTCTTTCCGATTCCGGCATCACTAGCCAATCGGCAGTATGGACTGCTCGCCGCCACAGGCGACGGCGGGGCGGGCTGTCGCCATTTTCCTGTCGTAGTTAGCATGTTAACATGGAATAAGGCAATGACGTTCGCCTTATTGTTTTGAAAAATCAAACAATGATGGTAGAGATTCTAAATAGTTGGAATTAAATGTATCGGAATCGCAAGATCTTTGAGAAGACATAACTATTTTGTCACAATAAAAATCTGATTATGTGAAGTCCGAACGTCATTATCTTGCCTGTTGTCGCCACAGCTCATATTTCCAAACAAGAGACTAATCATTATGATTAACACTATCTCGTCTGGGCTAACAGTGGTGTCATCGAGTAATTAATTTCTATACATGCTTCGAAATAAGAAACGCTTTACAAAATTGTATTTGATTTCATGAAGCGACAGTGAAAAACCTTTTCCACGGGTTTCTCAAGCTCCTAGCACAAAAGCTTCCTTAGTCCATCGAAAAACCCAAACCCAAAAAAGTTACAAAGGTCTTAATTAATCACTTCACCAAAACTCACAGTTTTATCCCAAGAACGCGAAAACATGTAATCGACGCATAATTTCTAATATAATTTCAATATAAAACAATATAGTACAAATCTATGAAAACTGAGTTATGTAGAACGGCTATGTAAAGCAGGATTCGATTTAGAAAAAATCCAAGACTAGAAAACAAGTTTACAAAACGGTTAAACCCGCGCAGTGAGTGTACCGGACAACTTTCTATTCACTACACTACGCTTAAAAAATTAAATAAGACACAAAAGCAGTGAGGAAAGAAAGTGTTACTTTATACGGCAAAAATCAAACGGCATTACACGATAGGATTTCATAATTAAAAGTAACATTGGAGTTCAGTGAATGAGCACAGACAAAAATTGCAACCTTATCAAGAAATCTCCAAATAATGCAAACAAAAATAAATCAACAATAAAGTGAGAAACCTTGCACTTAAACAAAAAAAAAAGATTATTCAAATCAGTACGCATCTGATGTAAAAAAGAAGCGCGCAGCGATTCACGCTTTATTCTAAATAGGTTTTGCTAAACGGTATTCTGTTCTGAGAATTGCACGGATTTGCTGGCATTCTGAGTTGGAAGCGGATGCCCACTGGTAGAAAAAGCACGATTTTGTCGGACTTCAAAAGCAGGTACAGATGTAGAGTTGAAACTCCGCTGTAGGTCGTGGAGAGATTTGGTGACCTCAAATAAAACATACCAAAAGAGTCTAATAGGTTCTTCAACGCAACACACTAACCTGAAGATAACTCTATTCCATGCAAGAGCTGCACTTGAAGACTAAGAGCAAATCATGATGTCAACATTAAAAATTGAGTCCTCATATGGACAAATAACCTTTGACCAGACTACTCATTCAAGGGGTTCCCTCATACGCTTTAATGACAAGTTATGTAAGTTTACTGCGAAGGAAATTGCTCTGATCACCACAAGTGTTGAAACAACAGGACAATATCAGACATTATAGCATCAATTTATACCAAATAACGCGAAGTAGAATGAATGGCGTCTGTATAGCTAACCTAATAAACAACAGTTCTGCTTCGAAAATGGAGATCACAACCTAACGTACTCTCGCTTCTATCAAGCGATGGTTGCTTGCAGCCATATGAAATGGAAGCTCATTTCACAAGATTAAGAAATATTGCACGATTTGCATAGGGAAGGAATAACACTAGCAAAAAGCCAAAAAAATGCACTGTTCTCCGAAGAGGAACTAGCATGTCAATTAACAAAATGAAAATTTAACACAACTGAACGAACCTTACACTTGCCGCATCCAGAACTAGCGGGACAATCTGAACATTTCGAATGCTCACCATTGAGATGCGCACGCTGCAAATGGGGAGGCCATGAGAATCCATAGTATATATTAAGTATACCAGAGAACGTTAGAAAATGCTATGCAGAACCGCAGTGTTGCGTACTACAAAAATCCCTTATAGATTTTTTGGACAGTAATTTCAATCTAACTCAACTTCAATAACGAAAGACGTAGCATAAGGCATACAAAGCAATGCAAGGCGTATATTGAATCGTTACCATACAAAGCACAAGAAGTCCTATAATTATTAGTTTGTTAAGGAAACTAATAGTGACTAAATAGCAAACTTGTGAAAAAAGAAGAATTCCTAATTTTCAAAGGGCTTAACTGTTAAGTAGTGATGTGCATGATGGTTACAAGTTAATTCTGTATCAAGTGTCATAGTATTCAAGAAATAAATATGTCGCACTTCTCTTCTAACTATAACACATGGCAATCATAGAGGATTGCAGATATTAAGGTGAACAAGATTTCAGGACGAAAAACGAATCATGATTAAAAATAGCGATGAAAGCCGAAAAAATCTGAAATAGGAAAGGAAGCAACAAAAGAACCAAGCATGGATGCATTGTGTAGATCACTCACTGTTCGCACACAGTATGCACGGAAAAGGCAGTTGAACACCCATCACTAAATATGCCGAATTTATTAGGAGGTGAAACAGTCGGTGATTTCTGCTGCTTTGGGCTATATCTTGACTTAAAGCAGCGAAAATTTCCATCATTAACAATCAGTCCGTAGAAGGAGCAGCAGCTTGCGCAGAAAAAGAAGCGAACGAAATTTCGAAGGCAGAAAGCGAGGCTCTGTGCTAGAAAAAACGGAAAAATCGACTTTACTTTTGAAATTTGAGCTCAATCAAGCTTGAAACTCAATGGGCTTTCATTCTATAAATAGCCAGCTACTAGACATATTTCAAAGGAATACTGTGCAGTGTTTGAGATTTGTTTTAATCAAAAAATGCTACAAGTGAGTTTCTACTCTCTAGACGACACATTGCTAAACATGCTAATGTTCAAATAAGGGTGAGGCAAAAAATTACAAAAATAGGAAAGGCTTGACTCAATAGAGTGATCTCGAATAAAAGATCGAATCAAAATAAAAGGTAGAAGAATAGAGTAATACCCTGCGCTTGAACAACCGACTGAAAAACCCGGCACTGCTCGAGCTGTTTTTCCTATTCACTTGCGTTTGGCCATCTGATCGCAGACTTGGTACAAGACTGCCGTCATCCTCGAAGAACACATTCAGCTCTTGGAAGCATTCGGTTTCGATCATCTAAAGACAATAGCTATCAAAACGTCTAACTGGTAAAAACAAAATCGTACCTCATTCTGCCATGGAATACTGACGCAACCCGTGTTGAATTTACCATAAAATTGTGTATCACTTGCATCAAGTCGTACTCCTTTTACAGTACTAAACTGCTCAATATCGAGGACATCTTTAGCATAAACAGCGCGTGGGTCTGGACAGAATGGCGGTGTTACCTGAGCGATATCATTATTATAGACCAATAAGTTGAAATCAATTTGCCTAAGTAAATTTGAACTTAGAGGTCATACTTGAGTATGAACATGTGCTCCTTTTACAAAGAAACGCTAATTCAAAATACAGGTAGGATAAGCGAATAGAGTGTTAGACTATCAAAAGCAAAAGAGGTGTGATGAGGTCATAAGAAATAAAAGACTGATGTACAGAGGCTTACTTTCCCAGCCTCCATTTTCTTCCATGGAACCGGTTCACGACCTGTGTTAGAATCTCCATTGTTAAAAAAGGCATGGGCGCGGATTTCTTCGGCTCCCTCTTCCGGTTTACTGACTCTACGACATCCGAGTCGAAATGTCGGTTCCTTGTGGAGGAGACCGCTGAAAATTAACTTCCAATTCTCGAGATCTCATAGAATTCATTGTTCATGGGAATTCAAAATTTTTACAGTTCCTGAGAAAGCATATTTCAAGAATGAAGCCGATGCATTATTCCTGGCATCAAAATCAAAAATTCACATTTCCTGGAAAACACCACTTTCGTTGCGAAATTATATTACACAAGCAAAAATATCCCGAATAAAAAGTCGAAGTTAAGGTTCGCTGAGCAGTAAAATATTTAGCACACAGTGAGCCGAATCAAATCAAAAAACTGGCTTAATGAAAAGAGGTGTAAATTCCAAAATATAACAATGATACCCTTCAAAATTGCATTTGATGCATAAATGAGTTTCACATCTATTTGACACCTAATTGTTAGGCGCATCGTTATCGGTGGACGTCAACTCATACCAACAGTTCCGAAACGCATTGTGAACTCTGATGCCTGACGAGGAAAAAATACTCGTCGAATAGGCAATTACGTTGCTATCAGCATTTAGTAGTTGACTTCACGAACTATGTGGACTATATGTTACTTGGTAATTCATTTATAACGCATATCACCGCTCAGGAACGAAATTGTAGTTAGTTGCTGCTCAAAATGAGTATCAAATGGCTAGATTTCACTGGTGAAAAAATCACAGAGAGTTGAGATATATTAGTACAAAGCTGGAAAGCTAGATAATTCCCGAGCACGTAGAAAAAGTCAAAGACGCAAGTCGGTCGACCACTGCCGTGATACTTCAGTGTGGCTGCAAAAGAATTTTAGTCTAGTCAACCCTTTGGATACAACAGGAATACGCCGCCAGCCGCGACTTGCTCGCGAGTGACGAGTAGTCTAGTCCATGGTATGGAATAGAAACTGGGTTAGGCCACGGTACCACATCTAACGTATATTCCTGATATTGCTCCAAGGGATCAAGATCCCTTTCGGGGTCTCGTCGGCCTCATTCCTTCTGGGAGAAAGGCATGCAATTTTTGCCCAGCAAAAGGTTGCCGAGTCATTCATCATGATAACAATTATATTGCTCATTAAGTGATTTTTGTGATAAGAACAACTGAATCAACAAAAGTGTCAAAATGTGATGGAAATTTCGGAAAAAAACCAATAAGTTGTATGTAAAGAGTGCTAGTAGTGGGACTATAACGTCGCAAAATCAGTACGAAGACTTTTCGGAGATAAACAGCACACTTCTTCCAGTCTATATGGGAACGCTTCAACATGGCCATTCCAAAATTCAATGAGGTGAACTTAATCAGCATTCGATGCTATAGATAACGGACCGAAACCCAAGTAGCACCCAAAGCTACAGCTCAAGTACCTTAGAGAGCGATCGACGCAATGAAACAGCTCAGATGTAAAAAATGCTAGGATTCGCATAGTACGCTCGTGAACGTAGAAACGCTAGTGAATACTTAGTGTTACAAGCAATTAGTTCTAGTGATAACAAGTACGGAAGGCCGTGGCCGATTGGTTGTTTATGCTCGTCGCGACGCGGCGTAGGTCTGATCCCCAACCTCCACCACTCTCCGATAACCAACAGCAAACGCCATGGAACGCCAAAGTCAAGCTATACTAGAGATTGCAGAAAGACGTTACCAACCTATTCTAGGACGTTCAAGAAGAGGAATAAAAATGAATGGAATGCTGCATGTACTAAGGTCGGCAAAGAGGGGAAAAATGTGAGGTGGATCAAATATGTAAAGGTAAAAATAATGGCAAATACAGAACTGTAACAGTTACAACATGTCCACTTACTAGTTGCCACTACATCGTGGTAAAGAAATAGTTAGTTGGAAAAGAGAGCTTTGTAGATCCCGAAAATTATGTTTATCGACGTAGAACCTTGTACCAGTCCAGAGAGGAATCCGCTCCTGACACATAAGCATTGATATCAATGCACACAGTCATAACTGTCAATCATTCTCTTTTCTGGTAGCAGCCTGTATCATTTTTTCTGCTGATAACTCATATTCGGCAATGTTTCGATAGTTACTTTTATTGTTATACTACTTTCAACCAGATAGGATATGCAGCAACGTTTTTTTGGTGTGATATGATATGACTTCTGCTGTAGATAAGGGAGCTACGCTAAGATTCTTTTGTCTACAGAAGACAGAAGTGGCACGAAAGATGTTCTAAGATTAAAGTTGATAGTGGGTTCAAAGCACTATTACGAAATGGTCGAGCTGTAAACGCAATGAATTTTAAAATCGGTAAACCAGTAAGACTCTAGAAACGAATGTAACGTCATCTATGAAACGGAGATCAGTTATCCACCTCTCTATTTGGTAGTTCTGAACCGAAAAAGAAAACACGAAAGTAGTTCCCAACGGAAGTGCTTACCACTCCAAGAAACAGTTCCAATTTCAAGTGAGAAAGTACTGCTTGCAGTTCCCAAAACAATAAGTGCATATTCATAACATGTGCATGTTTAGATCATCGAATGGATTAATTATGCAGTATGTAAAACGAATACAATAGATAAAGGAAGATACACTCAACGAGAAAAATGATGACACGCAGAAATTCTCAAGAAAGCTCTAGTTGCTGGGTCTGTACAGGTATGGCCCTATATATGGCGACTAAACAACGCATCGAATATTTAATGGAAAGCTGATAAATTATGAATTGTGTAAGGCATTAAAAATGAAATTGGTACAACCATCTCTAGGCAGAAAAAAAACTTATAACCGTGACAATGCGCTGCTGTCGAGTTTAACAAAGTTTTAAATAACGTCTAAAACATGGTGGCCACTTCTTCTAAAGAATTTCTAACTGCATATAACATCATACATTTCCGTAACAAAAGAAAAGAAGAAAATTGGAATTATAAAACCCTAATAAAAAAAAGGAACTTGTAGAATGCATAACGATAAGCAACCACGTGAACTTTACCGACAAAGAGTTCGTCCCAGCTTCACTGAACTTTTCCGAATACTTCTCTTGATCTTCCCGCACACGCCTTTCCACTTCTTTCCGTTTGACCTTCTCCTTTCGTTGTCGAAATGGAGCCTAAAGATCGTCACAAATACCTAGCACCAACTTATAGAAATAAAAATTACCTTCCCCTCAATCATTTCGTATATAAGACAACCCAGTCCCCACCAATCCACGCCATAAGAATACCGCTCGTTTTTCACTATTTCAGGAGCTTAACATGTACATATCAAAATCTCAACCAGACACAAGGAAAAGTAGAATTTTCATACCCATATAACCTACGGTTCCCACCCTTCCTTTAATCGGTTCGTTGTCCTTCAATTCCACAGCCAATCCAAGATCAGAAATTCGAACATGACCTTCAAGTGGAGTAAAATAATGTGTATTATTAGAGGATATTGTTCAAAAACTGATAATTTCATACCAAAATCGTCTAATAAAATATTTTCCGGCTTGAGGTCGCGGTACAATATCCGTTCTCTGTGTAAATGTTGCAAGCCAAGAGTGATCTCTGCGGCATAGAATTGAACACGTTTCTCGTCAAAACCACCCGGCATCAGATTATATAAATGGAATTTTAGATCGCCTAAAACTTCAACAAATTACAATTATATAGCAATAACAAAATGGGATTGAACAGTACCTCCGTTCATCAGCGTAAGGACAAGACACAGAGCATCCTTTGTCTCATAAGCATATGCGAGACTCACCTGAAAATTCTGATAATTGAAGATAAGGTAGAATGGCAAAGTATCGCGCTCTATAAGTTTGGCCTATAACAGGGCAACATGACAAATTGGCTCAATTACTATTTATGAGATATGTCGAATTTGAGCGTGTTCTCAAGAAAACATTCGAAACGAATGGTATGATATATTAACGATACCAGCCAAGAGCAATCGAGTGTACAACACTGTCCATTCAGTGATATTTTCATCTAGTGGGCGGTGTAAAGTGTTCGTCGTCTTCGCCTACTCTTTGTGTAGGGGACTGAGTGCCCCGAGAGACTGGCTAAAGACGAAGGGTACCGCTCGAATGATCAGACAGTCAAGGTCGAAACACGTGTTTCGGACTCTATAAGTTTTCAATATAACAGACCACATGACATGTTGGCCTGAATAATAATTATGAGAATGGTAAAGTCATTATCTCAAAGGCAAATATTCCTATTAGACTGGTTATGATACGATTGTGAATCCATTATAATATTATCCAAAATGCGCATTAGCAGTAGCTAAAAAAGGGCCACTTTTAGATAACGTAAGAATAAAACTGGATGAAAAACAATGACCATTTTTGTTATAACGAGATCTTTGAAAAAAAATTCATGCTGCTTTTGTAAGCCATTCTGATGCCATTCTATTTGACTCCCAATATTTTTCTAATAAGTGATTTATAGAACATTAACGACGTCGTAGATGCATAATGGCAGTCGAGGACGACCAGCTGATAAACAAAGCTGACACTCAAAAACAACTCGAAGGCTTTAATCAAAATTCAAAAATCATTCGACAAGCCAAAATACTTGAAATACTCTTAAAGGATGAAGAAGCTCGATGAATGATGACTCATGAATTCACACAACCGCAACGTGATTGTCGTAGTGAAGTCAACCCCTTACTTCTACGCAAGAAAAAACGATTCATTCTCCTATCGTGTTGTGATGCAGGACGAGAATCGACTTCTTAGGACAAGGTATGATTTAGTTGTTTGACGGAGATAAAGTCTTTCATAAAAAAGAAAGTCTAATTAGCAAAGAACAAACTGTTTACGACACTTTTAAGAAAATTCTCCATGTACTAAGCCTCAGTAAGTGGGGAAAGACACAAACTGATTATAATATCGATGAAATTCAGAATACTAATGATATCGACCAAGACCTACAAAAACTGCAAGGTATGTACGCATTGAGAAAAAGAGAGAAGAATTTGGCCCTCCGTACGATAGCGATCGACCACAGATTGCATAACCAACACTAAAAGTTGGAATGAGTAGAGCTATGGAACCATGCCCCATTCAATATGATAATCGAACTTAAAACAATGAAAAACCTATTTTTCCAAGTACCATAACTACTATCACAGAAAACATTCAAAACAAACCGCTGCCCGCATAAATAATAGCTAAAATTCCATATAGTTTAGTGCTTCTCATCTTGATCTATAGAACTGCATCTGAGTTCAGTTATAACACACCAAATCTCCTATAAAGAACCGATCATACTAAACAGATTCAAAGCTGTACGACTTATTTTAATCGTTTTTCTCACCGTGTTATTCAATTCTAGTATGCACTGCAAACCTTATCGAGAATTTTCTGAAGATCGTTCGGCATACCCAAAATGAAATGGAAGATTGTTACCAACGCTCAACTCTAAATATACACAAGACTTACAACAGAAGATAAATCCATCGGTCCAACATTTCATGAGGAGAAGATCAGATAGAAAACAAAAATGTTCCAGTAGCTAGCTGATCAACCTCGGGAAATACGATAAAATGTGGACAGATGCGTTCGCGAACTATTTATAGAAGTGTACGAGTGATATGAAGACAGATGTAAGAGGAACGGACATATGGGAAATCTGCAAGAGGATATATGCTAAATGTATGCGGACTGAGTGCTATATCGTGTTGGCAATTCCAACTCTCAACTCCATCGTCAATATAGGCTTGGTGTTATATCAATGTTTTCTTTGACGTTATACTCTTCAAATGTTCATAGCTATAATTTTTTACGTAGAAAATAGAACTATTTTTGTTCTGATGTACTATCAGCCTAATCACCAATAGTTCCCCTTGGAGCAACTTTTTCAGATAAATATTATGCTTCCGAAGAGCAAAGGTAAAAGGAGGAGCAGATTTCTTGTATTCTCTTAGAGAAAAAATCCTCTATGGTTTCTTTCACATTTAGCAGATCGGACGCAGACTGCGGAAATTCATCGATATAAGTCACAATCGGACTATGGAAATACTTGGTAAAAGTATTGCCTTGGCCTGTTGCTTATAATTTGTAACTACTTCGTGCATCTTAGCTCTTTGTTGAGCGATTAATTTTGAACCGGTTCTGACAGCAAAGTATGCGCACATGCAGAAACTATGTATTAAATGTAAATACGTATACGAACACAGACATGTACGCGTATTTACATATGTATATACAGATGTTTTCGTGTACATATTAAATATACATATATGTATATTTAATATCGATAATATATATATCAATATAATATATATATTAATATAATATATATTGTATGTTATAATAATATTAATATATATTATAATATATATTATATATTAATATATCTACACGCCAGGATATCGAAAATAAGGTGGGGCGGACACGTGATGCGCTTCAACGACAACCGATGGACGAGAGCCGTTACCGACTGGATTCCTTGGGACGTCAAGCGCTTTAAAGGGAAGACCACTGACCCGTTGGTTCCGATTTCTTCACGAAAAGCGATAGAAGAAAGATATGATGCTCAGCGAATCCCTAGCGCAAGGAGGACCCACTGGGCCACTCTTGCACGCGATAGGGAAAAATGGAAGAGTTGCTGGTACCCGCTCGAGTCACTCGACGATCAACGGAACGACAGGTGATATATATATATATATATATATATATATATATACTATATATATATATATATGTGTGCGCGAGAGAAACTAGTAGTGTAATGAATTTGAGCATCCGTACGTCACAACAGGATGCATGATTTACGCAATGTCCTAAGAGAACACCTACATATGTGTAGTCATATTCGCCGTTCATGTCCACCAGGTAAACTATTAGCAAAGTAGAACAGGGGAAACAAGAGACAAAACTAATGTACATCGTAGAGCATGAAGCAAAGTAAGGTACTTATACATAAGGCGGCGACAAATTTTTGAAACGATCTCATTCGCTGGACAGGAAACAAGTGTTAATAATCATTAGGAAAACCTTAAATCTGGCTACATCTCTATGTTACAGATTTTCATAAGGCCCTTTTATAATGCTGTAGCATCCAAAATAAAATTTTGTTCTTCACTTACCTTCGACCTTCACTTTTACCACGAATACAAGTTCCTGGGAAGCATGAATAAACATAGCGTGTAGAGAATTTTCCGTAATGACAGAATTATGTTTCTCTATCTAGAGTTTCTGTCCGATGCGGTTGAAAAAATCCTCAGTAAATAACAATAGTTGCCGCCGTTTTAAACGCATAGTGTGGTAAATCTTTTTCAGGCTACGCGGCCAGATCAGGCGATTACTCAACAAGAAGGTCGTCGCCATGGCTTCCCTTCACCACACTCAGAAGATTACTTAGCTAACAGGTCGCTACTTTGGCTTCCCTTGACATTTTGCTCAGCCATGAACCTTTCCAATAGCGCATGTGGCGCAGTGGTTAGAGGAGCCCTGCGTCGCACGCGAGCTCAATGGTTCGACCTCGCGCTCATGGCTTACCAAGGCGTCCATCCTTCCGGGGTCGGTAAATTGGTATCAGACTGGTCTTGTACCTGTCTGGGAGGATAAGCAGCACTGACTCAGTTAAGCGCTAAGCCACCGCGAGTCATTGTAAAAGCCAGATATGCATTCAGTCACCTCAAAAGTAGTTAGAAATTGAGGACATATGCATGACGCATCCCTCAGGGATTGATCATCGCCAAGAGCTTTATCCTTTTTATTCTTTTATGAATCTTTCCGGCGACTTTGTTCACCTGCCAACTCCACGGGGCGAGGGACGGGGCAGGGCGGGGCGATCAATCGCTTTTGAAATATTGTTATTCAGTTGGGGATTTTCTTAACCGCATCAACAGAAACTTTAGATAAAAGCGAAGATTCTGATATTACAGAAGATTCTCTAAAAAGTGATGTTTTTTGTGCTCTCAGCTTTCTATACGCGGATAAAAATGGAGGCGAAAGGTGAGTTTGAAACAAAATCTTAGTATGGATGCTAGGATGTTATAAAAGGGTGTTTTGAAAAACCGGCAATGCAGTTTTGTAACCAGAGATTTGAGCTTTCCAATGATTACTAACGCTCGTTTGGAAATCACTTGCCCAGCGAATGAGATCGTCAAAAACTAGTCGCCGTCTAACACATAAGTACGCAAAGTACACTCATGTTTAGCTCGCAATGAAATAATAATAGTCGAAGTTGTACCTGAGTTACAGATTTAAGGCTGACAGGTAGTTAATCACGCGTCAAATTAGACAGAATATGAGCAAAAAATTTATATGGCATAAATATAAGCTTTATGGCCATAAAAATAGTACAGTTATAGAAAAAAAACTCACTACGAATGGGGAATTAATTCGCTGTAGTATCTGCTTTTCATTGAGACTCAATGTTTCTGCGTGCCGTTTCTTCACTCGCTTCTTCTCTAATTTCTTCAATGCATACATTTTCCCCGATGCCCGAACCTATAACGAGAAAATTGGCTAAAAAACCTTGACGGATTTTAGAAATAAGGCCTCGCATAAGCAAACGATTTTTACAGTGCTTACTTTTTCTCCGATGCCCGAATTTCTAATGAGACTGGTTGAGATATCCTGGCAGATTTCAAAGATGAAGTTCACATAGGCAAACGATAGTGCTCCCACTCAAACTGCATAATTCACAGTCTAGAGTATTGTGCGACTTACTTATTTAGTTGATTTATTCTATTATACACGACCCGTCGTCACAATCAGCTCTGTCTACTTCAGCACTTTTTTCATTCGATTCGTTTCTCAGTATTCATCTTTCACAAAAATCTTCAAATGTTCACGTGTTGCTTCAACTGCTTCTTCAAGATTTTATCTCTTTTACATGAAGTGGAATCCCGGCGGGGACGATTTTTCTTTCTATCTTAGTGGTAGCAGAGCTGATGTGTTCGCTGATTGACTGCAGGAGAGCGTTATTGTGGGGAACGAACTAGAGCCATGTTTATCACATTGCTTCTCGATAAATCGCACCACTAAATACTACGCTAGCTCATCTCTAGGGCTTTAAAGAATGCCGAACACATGAATTTTTGAGGGTAATATGATCCATCTCCTCTTCGTGTAGTTAGTTCATCGCCTTGTTGTTGCTAGCTGTCGATTAGGAAAGTATAAGAACTGCTATTAATCTCGAGCCTTGTCACATTTTCATCGGAGAGCCTGTCGAAGAGCTAACAAATGCTACGGAAGTGCTGTTACCCTCAAAGTATACGAGTCGCAACAAAGTAAAATCTTCAATAAAGGCCGACGAGTGCCTGCGATAAGAACGAGTAGACGCTTTAGCACGTTTTTCTCAGAATAACAGAATGAAAACTCGTGAAAATGAGCAATATATCGGTTATGCGACGTAGTGATGGACGTTGAAATGTTTTAAGTGACAGATCGTCAATGGAAGAAACGTGAACTATTTTATAACTGCGACCCTCGAACTAAGCAAGATTCATAATTAATCATAATAAGTATTCGCTTGAGTTATATCACCACATAATCTTGCCAATAGTTCTTGTTTCTAGGATTGGTGAGGTAAAACACAGGAAACAGCGAGTCCAGAAACTTTCATGGAGAACTGCAAAGCCTACATGCTACAGTATATTTTCCATATATTGAAAATGTCACTAACAATGAAAGAAAAAAGTAACTTTCAAGACAAAATTTCTCACTCACTTGACATGCACACACTTCACCGAATCCTCCTTTTCCAAGAACTCTGTAAAGCCTGAATGTGTGTTTGTCTACGGGACGCTTCTCCAACCATTTCCACTGCAGATAGCGATAGAACAGGATCGAATCAAGAAACTGCTTGAAAGGCTCATTAGCAAGGTATGCACGAACCAACCTTGAATATAGTTCTATCAACGACAGAGTAACAGATAAAAATACCAAGTCAACGTAATTTCATCTTCAGAAAAAAAAACTTGAGAGGAAATTTGCCACTAAAAATAGAGATTAGCTTGCACTTCCTACACAAAATTTGACTCAGACTAATCAATAAGATGTCTACATCCTACGATGATATAAATGAAACACATTTTTACTCCAATATCCAAACAACTCCAGATAACAACAGTGTTAAGAATTCGGTAAAGATCTTAACAATTTTCTCACTCAATTCTCAATCTTCACATCAGAACTAAACGTGGGTCCGTACTAGGAATAAACCATCAAGGCTCTCCTAATAAATGTATACGGGGTATATGAGACATAGGTAGGTAAAAGAACACTCAAAAACACAGTGGTGACAAGCAATATAATCAGCTCCTTTCAAACATGTGAAAAGCTAAGTGATTTCATCACTTGGTCGCCATAGTTGCAATTTTAGTAGCCTGCTTACACGAATAGTAAAGGAGACAGATAGGTTAGTGATAAAAATAAACAGGAATTCATAAACTAAGGAAAAAAAGAGATAAGGCGCAGGACTAACGAACTTATATGCTTCTGCAAAAATGTCCGTTCGAAGTTCTTCATCTTGTGTGGCCGAATCTGCAGCAGCGAGAACAGACGCTATAACGTTTTCTGGGAGAAAAGAACACCATTGATTGCTATCATTTTGCGATGACTGGAATATCAACTAGTGGATATCGGAAAGCAGGAACTATACAAAGACGCTATCCTGAGAAGGAGAACTCACTGAGGGTGTGTCACCACCAGCTGCAAGAAGACTAGCAATGGCTCTTGCTAATTCTCGCCGACACTGCACATCATCGTCAGAAGTCTCATATTCCTCAACCTAAAGCTTACACCATCGAGATCCATTGAGCCTGCTGAACAGCAGCTTTCTTTATATACAACCAAAAATATTAACACATACATCACAACCATATAGCTCTTATTCAAAACAAATCCTCTTATAAAACTTCACCACAAATTAATTCCTGTAAAGATCCCAAAAACCGCCCCAGCCTTACAACATAATGAAAATAAAGCTAGCATATGTTTAATCATGCAACAAGCCTCTTTTTTCAAACGTAACTAATGAGCATAAATACCATGACATTTTTCAAACCCGATTTTCGCTCAGCTATGCAATCTCAATAAGTTTCCATAAATTTGAAGCCCATGAATTTCTCAAAGGAATTTCCAGCTGCTGCAAATCTATTAATGAATTTCCCAACAAGCAGTTGTCAATCATTGCAGGCGTATAGCTGACGAAACATCGGGCGCACATCCGGTTCGAAACAGAGCAGGCAATACTCCATTTCAATTAGCTTTTGCTGAGTCGGGTGGGCAACGTTTGCTTGAGTCTTACTTTACAATATAATTGCTTTCCTTTGATTGATTAACGGAGATCGTGTAGTTGACAATGATTCTCTGAAGTAATGGTCTCATTGGAAAACAATTTGTAGTCGATTGGTTTAGACTCGGAAAACACTTTTTATCCGTCTTTTGGGCCCACGGAACTACTGTATTTTGTCAGTTTTCGCACATACTACAATTATCAAACCACATCAAGATGGGACAAGAAATGATTGTTTTTGTCGTGCGAAAAAAGCGCAGAACGGACTTTAAAACGTCTCCACATTCTTATTCTTCAAAACACATATTGAAATTCTACTTCTGTTCATTCACATGCTCTTCGACTTCGTTTTCGTTCATCTGTGATCTCGTCAGACTAGGGGAAGTGGTCAGCATCAGTGGCATCATGTCATCCACAACGCCCTTCATCTTCTGCGCTATTAAACTCGACGAGGAATTTTCGAAAGCAAACTCATAATGATTGAAAATTCTTTATCCAAATTCAAACTAGGCACGCCGTTTATACTCTTTCCACTTTTGCTGAAAGGGTTAGCCCGTTGACAAAACAATGTAGAATGGAACCAAGATACAAAAACAGAGAGAAAATAGTCCTTCTTCAAAATGGTACATAATGAGCTAACAACTACAAATGTAGCACGATGCGGCAACTTCAATGGAAACTTACCTTATTTAAGAATGTACACGCTTGAAAGTATTGATGACCCGATGATTCACAAAAATCCTGGAATAGCAGCTTTCCAATCGGTTGGCGCTCGACTACGTATGAATAGCTGAAATATGAAACAATGAATGAAAGAATCGCTCCAATTTTCATCGTCTGGAATGGGCTCTTTCATAAACAAACATACTTTCAGACATACGTAAGAGAATCCAATGGTAAGCAAAAATTGATCTCAGACGAGAGTTGAACTCGCGTTCCACTCATACCGGTAACTCGTGCTACCACTACACCACCGAGCCCTCAGCATGAGTGAAACGCGATTCCAACTCCCGTCTGAGGTCAAGTGTTTACCTACCACTCAAGTCCTTTAGGTACGTCTGAAACATCATGACATGGCGAAAAAAACAGTAAAAGAATAAGAAATCTCGGATGTATATAAACATAGTTCAAGTGTTACATAAACTGGAACTAGGTTACTCCACGAAAAGGAAAATTTTCCAGAGCCTAAGTGAAAGAGTTACAGGACTGTAGGAAGGGAAGACCTGAGGACTACCCACAAACATTAAGTCATGGCGAAGTGTAGGTCTTAACCCTTACGGGAAGGCAGTTGATCGTTCCCACAGTGCAATTCGCAAAAGGCGTGCGATTTTCGCTATTTAATCAAGGTTTTTCCCCCACTTGAAGAGTGGGATCATAGGCTTTTTATGTTACTCTAATACTGCATGATTTACCCTACATGACCATATATTTTTAGCGTATATATAACCTTTATGTACGATAAAAACTGCAAGCGCGAAACGCAATCTTCTTATTACTTTTATAGCGTTTTATGATAAGTTTTCGTAAAACCAATTGTGGCATCGAAATCCTCGAGATTTGGGCTATCGAATGATCACTAAGAGCTCGATGAAGAGCCATACACAAGCTCGCAAAGAAACCAAACTGAATGTGAAATATATTTATTTTCGCTGCTACAACATAACAAAAAAGCTTCTTCAGAAAGCAAACATACTGCTGAGATCGCAGAGATTTAAGCTATCGAATGTTTAACAAATGTGAGAGAGAAAACCTCTTTTTTCCCCCAAGAAAGACCATCAAACAGTCATGTACCTCAGGTGGTACAAGCGGTCTCTTAGGGGTTAAAGGACGATGAGAATTTTCAATAAGTATAGCCGAATATGGAAATATAAGAGGAGAACAAAGTGCAGATAAGAAAGAAACATGCATTTCATTGAAAAGGATTCACATCACAACTCTTTTTTATGCTGATAGATGGATGAAGAACACTAGATCTATTTCAATTAATTACTAGGTATTACTCTTTATTGTGAGTGGAACTAGACAGGACTACATAAAAAGCTCTAGGAATTGAAGCAAAGAAAAGTAATTTCACTCAGCAATTGAATTAGTCTCGAGAACTGTATAGACTCGGAAATCGCAGAGAGAGAAGAGAAAAAAGGGGTTTTTCTTCTATTTAAAATATGTCAACATACCTGACGTCGATTTCGGAACGGAGAGGCAGGCACTCGGTGTAATGAGGAAACTGCAGATAATTCTTCCACTTTTTGCTCTTTCCCTTCTTTTGACCGCCACCTATAATATGAGCTTATTACGAGTACGAGGTGAGTGATATACAGAGAGAAAAAAAGGAATCCCAGAGAAAAAAAGAAAGCAGAGGAATTTCGCTTATTAGAAAAAGAACGAAATGACAACGTCAGACATTATTAGCTTACTCTCTCTGGCCTTGATATAAACCGTATTCGCCACGATGTTTTCGATTTCCATGATGCCTTCAGAGTTGGTTGAGATGGTTACTAAATAAACAGAAGAACGAAGAAAAGAGGGATGACTGGGAGAGAGACAGAGAGATAGGGAAGGAGGGAGGGAGGTAGGGAGGGAGTGGAGAGAGAGAGAGAGGAAACGGACGACGGCTGGGAGGGGAGGTGGAGGGGAGGCGATCAGACGACGACAAGCCGATGCATTGCGCGCACAGCACAGCTCAGCACACCACACCAGACCACACCACACGCCATCGCCACCACCATCGCCACCATCGTTTTCCTTACGATTTCGCTCTCTCCGACTGACTCTGTCCGTCCATCTCTTCGTTCGTCCGTCCGTCCGTCCGCTCGTCCGTCCGTCCGTCTGTCTGTCCGGCCCGCCGGCTAGCCGTCTCGACGCGCAGCTGCTGATCGATATTAGCTGGTGGCCTCGGCCTGTGCGGTGGTTGTCGTCGTTGGTGGTCGTTAGGACGACGACGACGACGACGACGACGACGACAAGGACGACGACATCGAGGAGGAGAAGCTGGACGAGACAGGCGACGACATCGCGCGGATGGTCGAACGGACGGTCGGGCGGACAGTCGGATAGGCGCACAGCTGGACAGGCGGACACGCGGATGGGCAGAGAGGCGGATAGGCGGACGGGCGGACAGGCGCAGAGGCGGATAGGCGCGGACAGGCGGACGGGTGCAAGGGCGGTTACGTTCGACTCGCACATACACGCGTATATACATACGTACACACACCCACACACAAACAAGGTGGTCTGCCTTGTTCCTATGGACGGATACGCGCTCGGCTCGGTTGTGGCTGTGACGGCGCTCGATGCGCGTTATTTTTTTTTCTTGTTTTGTTTTTATGTTTCGTTTTTTTTTTTCCAAAATGCAAATACAAGTGATCTTTGAATTCTGCCAATTCATAGGCGCATCATTGCTAAGCACTTACATTTGCTTGAATCCGCAATTTCATCTGTTTGAAGCTCTTAATAGTCGTTATTTTTCAAGAGTCATTTCATCAGTGAACCGTCTACGTAGCCATCGCAGTAGGTCATCTCTATCACTGCGCTATAGCCGTATCATTCTAAGATCTAGTTTTGTGACCAGCTCCAAGATTTCCTATATTTTTTCTCTGCTTTTTCGCAGTGCTATGATGCTTCAACTATACCTAGGAGAATTGAGGAGAATTTATAAGCAAAATCCGGTCTCAAACGGGAGTTGAACCCGTGTTTCATGTATACGGGGGAAGCGTGCTACCACTACACCACCAAGACCACCGGTTACTCACCACTCATTATTTAGAATCTTTCTATTATAGCTATCAGCCACGTGGTTAGTGAGTTACGTGTGGCCTCGGTGGTATAGTGTTAGCAAGTGTCCCCGGTGCTTATGAAGCTCGGGTTCAACTCCCGCCTGAGGTCGAATTTTTGCTCACCACTCAATTCTCCTAGGAATACCTGTAATTTATTTCGTTAACATTTCATAGAGCATGGTTTCTTTATTGTTACTTTGTGTCGAATCAAAAATTCTGAGCGGTAACAATTTCATACATGAGTAGAGTGCTGAGCGTGGAATGAAATTTTGACCCTCGACTGCTTTTACTGACTGATGTTTTGCGAATTCATAGCTTTCTTTTAGTAAAAGTGTTATCGATCTATTTTGCCAAACAGTAATAATTTTTGGTGTAATCATAAGTTCCTCAATAAATTGTTTAGAGACTTACACCAAGCTTGATTCAGTGCTCATGATTATTCTATCAGAGTTCAGCTTGATCACTGCGTCAAAGTGGTAGCCTACGTATGGTCTGAACAGTTTTCCTTCATCTGACGAAACAGGAAATCCCTGATTGACTTACGAAAAGAGTTTCATGGATTCATTATCCTCGACAGCGTTAAGTCGAGCATAAATTCCAATGAAAATTGGAGTAGGTGAAGCTAGAGATTTAGTTAAGAATATTGTTTTACGCCAAGCGTTTGTTTGCGGTTGTCACTATTTTGGTGAAATTCAGTTTTTCTCACAGCTTGCTAGTCGTTACTGTTTGTCGTCCCTTCGGTCTTTTTCGGGGTTCTTGGGTTCAAAGGTTCCTCTCTACAGCTAAAGATGTTTGAAACTACGAACTTTTTTCACTTTTTCATGTATTTACTCTTTCTTTTCGTTTTAATTCTTTGTTACTAACATTCTGAATATTAAACTCGAGGTTTTCTCTTACAGGAATGGTAGTGAACACTCTCTACTATTATCTATATCGAGGTGGTTGTTGTCACAGTAATAATGAACTTATTGAAGGTATAATCGAAGAAATTAAAAATTATGTATTTGACGATCGAGGAATTACACTTTCAGCACAGGGTTGGTCATTTTATGTTCTATTTACGCATCTGTTCATTGTTCATCATGCCTCAATTAAGCTACGGATACTTTTATTCACTAAATTTAGGTTATAGTGGAATTCCTTTGCAAGGAGAAACGCCGCTAACATCGCGGAGTGATGATCTATGGAAGATTATTGACATTCTTTTCAAAATGAGTGTCGAGTTTGAAGGTCTCGTGTATCGGCAAGTTTTCAAACTTGTTAGATGTAGTGGTAGCTAATGAATGTGTAAATTTTTCACGGTTGTAAAAACGTGTGGACTAGTTTTCCGATAACCTATTACTCATTATAGAACTTCGTAAATGAACTGTCATTCTCATTTCACTCGTGCCTCATGTTTGACATCACTGTTCACTAATTTGTGCTTTTAGGATAGCAACAACTGTCGTAAGCGACAACTTATTTCTTCGTGAAGCCGAACGAAACGAAGTTATTCCGAAATGGGTAAAATCGCCGGAAGATTTCGCCCAACGGGTAACGTCATTTCCATCAATTCATATTAGATTTCCGTTCAGTTGCTCAAGTTTGTGTTTTATAGAAAATTCGCCTGCAACATAAGTCTTTGAGCTAAGATTTACGAATTTCATATTACTTTTACAATAGTGAAAGTAATATCGTGTGGAGATTAACTATTTGAAATTCCGAGCTTCTATGCTTCGCGAGCAACTGTTCCGCGCCAGCACTGCGATCACTGCCGTGGAGATCAAAGACGTGTTGATACCATCCACACTGTAAAGTGATGTCTCATTAGTCACCCCACACTAGCCGAACACAGCTGCGCTGTTTGTGAGAGTCTGCTTATTCATCGCCACCTGCAAGACGTCGAGGTTGTTGTTGGAGATGAGAAGTGATTCTACTGCGAGAAAAACCCGGCTACGGTTTCTGAGTCTCCCCACTTGCGAGCGATCATCACTTCACTTGGAACTTGATTTATAAGATCGTGATATTTTTCTCACAAACATCGTGTATGATCTAAGAGCTGTTGGAGCTAGATCGGTTGCTGATTTCAATGAGTTGCTTGTTTAAGTAAGTGCGGTCTGTGCATTGTAGAAATTTGCCGTTTGATGCTGGAATGTATTGAAAAACATATTGCCTCAAAACCTGAAATCTCTAAGCATTTATTTTGCGCCAATCATGATTATAGTCGCAATGTTGTGCAATTCTGCACACCATTGTGGCTTTGAAGTAAAAAAGACAAAAATTGCTCAGAATCTGGCATTTGCATAAAAGTAATCGGCCCTGAGTGGCAAAGTTGATTATTAACCAAGCAGAGATGTTTGATAAGATCGTCGACACCCACTCGGACCCCAAGGCGTTTTCTACAAATGTACGACATCCGCTGGAGGTGACAAATTAAAAATTACCCTTACTAAAGGAGCGCAAGTGTCGCAGTGGTTAGAGGTGCTCTGCGTCGCACACGAGGTTAATGGTTCGATCTCGCGCTCATGGCTCACCAAGTCATCTATCCCTCCGGGTTCGGTAAATTGGTACCAGACTGGTCTCAGACTTGTCTGGGAGGATAAGCAGCGCTGACTCGGTTCAGCGGGAGGCCACCGCGAGACATTGTAAAGGCCAGATATGCATTCAGTCACCCCAAACGAATTTAGAATTGAAGACGAATGCATTGCGCATACCTCAGGGACTCATTAGAGCCGTAAACTATATCCTTTATCCTTTTACCCTTGCAATCCGCGATTTGACCAAAAAGTTTGTACTATTATTCATGATTATTGTACTATTCACTGAACTGGTTATGTGCGTGTATGAAATCTGGTATTGTAATCTGTTCCAAAATTGAAAGCTGTTTGAAAATTTGAAGTTAGCAAGAGTTCATTTTCTAACATGATATCAGTTACCGTTTCTGCCCTACTATATTATCTAAGCAAATTACATCAAAAGGAGGCTCCGTGGCTGAGTGGTTGTGATGCTCGTCGCGGCGCACGTGGAGCCGAGTTCCATCCACCCCCGTTCCCCAACTCTTTCCTGCAGTCCACAACAACGCCTCATGGAACGCCACGGCCAGGCTATTCTCATTGCAAGGGGACTTGCTCAACCATTATTCTGCGAAATTTAAGAAGGAGACGAAACAACGAATTGAATGTTAGAAGTACTGGGATCCGCACAGTGTAAAAGGAGGGTTCACTGTGAATACGGATCATTAAGGCAATTTTTAAAAAGCATAAAATGATGACGCTCTTTGGCAACTTATGAACATTTGATATGGAGTCCCGAGACATCTGTTAACTACATTCTCTGGACAGATTTTGCATAAGAATCGCTTACAATTCATTTCTGGACGTATTCGAAAAACATTAGTTAATTGTTGTGTGTGCCGCTCAAATGTTCTTTCGTCTGGTCTAGCATAATCATTGCACTTTCTTCTTGAAATTTTCTGTTTTCGTTTCAACTTTTATTACCTGCCTTTTATTTCTCGTGACAATGTGCGATGTGAAGTACAACTGGAAGAATTCTGAGATTCACGTTAACCGATAGGATTGAAATATAGCTGAGAAAAAGGCAGTGCAAAGGTTTCTGTCGTTTAGTGCGTGTCATATGAGCCTCAGGAAAGAGGGCAATTGCGAGCTCGAAACCCATCTCAAATTCTTGGTTTTGCTCGTATTTTGGCATTCGTATACTTTATTTTTATCGAATCATAAAGTCATATTTATAGTAGCATGGCATCCGTGTCAGTTCATTTCGTCAAAATCGATCAAAAACTTTAGGTCTACGGGTTCGATGGCGTTCTACACATTGTCTCACCTGAACTTAACGCAAAGTTCCCTGGTATGTCCAATATTGATATCGTGAGGACGAAACCACGTGAAACTCGAAATATTCTTGTGACAGAAGCGGTGAAACAGGTTTCTTCATTTAAATTTTCGATCAAATCGTACCGATAGATCTGAGGATTTTTTGTAGAAAAGCTTGATTTAGAGGCTAATGGTTGGTTCATCTCGAAATTTTGGCATGCAAAAAACTAGCGTTAACCTTCCTGTGGGATTGGCATATATCGCTCATCAGCGACCCGAGTTACTTAGTGCTGCGATCAGAGAGTACGCTATGACTGGAGGAGACAAGGAAATGGTATGTCTCACAAAACGCTTCCTGCATAAAACTATATATTGATGTTGTAAGACGGTCCTTTGGATATTACCCACATGTTGAGAGTCGTCGTATACCTGATACTGTATCGTTTTTAGTTGGTTGAGCGGTCTTCAACCGAGTGCGATAATGTCATGGTCCATGTTTATCTGAATGCTAGTGATTGGCAGGTATGTAGTTTTTTTTTCATATTAGTGTTATCTTATGTGTCGGCCTTCATAGAACTAGAATGCTTCTGATGGATTTGTTTGATTGTACCATTAGTCACGAGCTCTGAAAGGCAGTGGCTAACCCTTTACGGACGATGAGGCTCATTTTGACTTTCGAGTTTTCGGAGGTCTTTCTCCGCTGGCAAAGCTTTCTATCTAGACATTAAGTAATCAAAAGCTTAACTCTCGAGGATTTCGACACTTTGCTTAGTTTTTAAGAAGACCTTGGTATTACGCTGTAGTAGCCAAAATAAAACTATGTTTCCCACTCGCTATGCCTTATTTGCCTAGCTAAAGTCTGTGGATCGCTTTTTATTAGACTACACCAAGCTCATTCAGTAGCCTAAATGTCGACGAATTAGAAGCATAATCTGGTTTTTAAAAAGGTTTCATAGCACATTGTGAGAGGGAAAATAAAATTACGTTCGACGTTTGGAGTTTTCTTTGCACCTCGGAGTCACATGTGCAAAAAATAGACAAACTCGCAGGTAAAATCATGTTCTATTAGAGAAGTACAACGAACTTAAAGTATTTTCCAAAACAAAGAAAAAATTTCTTTGCTTGAGTACGAAAATCGCGCACCATTGCCGATATCGATTATGCAGCCGTACGCAAAGTGTTAAAGATACCCTGCAACGCACGAAGTAGTTGGTAATTCGATCCTGCTTCCAAGGCCTCACCAAGCTTTCTATCCCTCCGGAGTTGGTTAATTGGTACCAGACTTATTTGGGAGGATAGCAGCACTGACTTCTTATATCGGCAGGCCACCATTTGCCAATGTGAAATCCAGATATGCATTCAGTTACCTCAAATGATGTTTAATATAGTCGAATGCATGGCGCATCACTCAGGGATTGATCAACGCCGACCTTTCTTTGGACTATCAATCACCACTCGATAGCGTAATCGAATCTGATTCCAACGCTTCGCTCACATCTTGAATGGATTATTTCTTTGAAGCGCAGCAGGTAAAATTAGCTGAATCCCCATCTGCGATTAGTGGCCGCATCGGCCAACTCACGTGCGGGCGCGTGAGGCGGCCACGTGAACCGCTGGCGCGATACTTCTCTACGCGATTATATGCCCAAAAAATCAGTGGTCTGCTTCATCGATTGTGGCTGCCGGCCAGCCGCATGTGAGTCGGCCGATGCGGCCATTGATCGCAGATGGGATTCAACTTAATTTACCTGCTGCGTTTCAGAGAAACGGTCTTTTGAGGGTATAAGCACAGCGTTGGAATCAAATTCGATTACGCTATCGAATGATTATTAATGTCCATAGAAAGAGCTCCATTTGGCGAGAAATATGAGTGTCTGAAGCCAAGAAATCTCATTCTGTAGCAGCGTCAAAAAAGTCTTTTTTTGAAAATCAGTGACGAAGGACTATAGCCTCAAGTCTCAGCTTTCGAATGGCTATCAACACTCTTTCGAAAAGTTCTCTCCAAAGATTAAGATTGGTTTTTTCGTTTGTCCCTTCCTAATCAGAAAAACCGACAAAACTACAATCAACGTACTCTCCGTCGACCTCGATACTTTCCTGCCCCAGTTCATGCAGAATATTGGCGATGATCTTGAGGCAACAATTCTGTGGGCGGCCCGAACGCGACTCTTTCTCCAGACTGTTCTTTCCACATTTGAATTATGCAAACTACTCTCTGGCTGCCCTCTTTGCAACAGTGTCATCGCTCCAAGCTCCATTGAACCTAAGGGCCGCTTCATCAGCATCTTCCCCTACGCGGCATTCGTGCATCAGTAGTGAGCCAATTTGTTTCCTAAGGAGCTCCATCCCAAAGCAAATGTAGGCAGTCTGTATGCTAAAATATTCGCAAGAAAATGTGCTATTTAATGACATCAAAATCATGCAATTTCATTGCAAAAATGGTATCAAGAGGTCAAAACGGGGCGGACTTCTTATATGACCTATTATAGACCGTTACCGCAGTAGCTGATATCGAGATGCCTCGTGACATCGTTTCGCATCGTGTTTCTCGTGCTCTCATGGCGTTCGATCGCCGACACTCAGCCATTCAGAACGGAGTCCATGTTCCAGACGACACTCAACTATTCAAAAGAGTTGTGAGTTTCGAAGTTATTTGTGATTTTGTCTATTTAGAAAATTGCAAAGTCACCCTATTCCAGTTTTTTGGCGGACTAATTCTCTTTTAGACAGATAGTTTTGAGCGGGAGCGCCTCAGCTTCTTGTTTTCAACTCTCTTCAAAACTCCAAATTCTCTCACCCACACTTACCAACTTGCAAAACTCTTTTTAACTGACAATCATACAACACAGTGCAGGAAACTGTTCAAAGGTTTGTACCTTTCTGCTTCAGTGTTTCTACGTTGTTATGAGCTCTAAGTAGTTACTTTTATAGCACTGACACCTTTTAGAATTAAAATCAAGCTTGAATAGCCAAGAACAGTGTAGTCAGTCAATAAATGATTTTTCTGTTCAAAAAGTTGATTGTAATCTAATGTTGATAACTTTTTCTATGTTGGAAAGGAGTGGTTTTCTTACAGCTTGGGTTTTGTAGTGCAGGGTAGGCACGAAGGTTCTCTGTTTTTGTAAGAAAAATTTTAAGCATTGTTGTTCATTATCCTGTAGCAGTAAATCAATATTAGTTTGTGCTTGCGGAAAACATCACGATATTTCCCTTCGCAGTATCTCATGGAGGTAAAGCCATTGAAGATTATAACTAAATGCATGTGTTGGACCATGTATTGCTAAGAGTACAATGTTGTCGTATTATCCTGAGAGACTTCTTGTTTTGTAAAAATAGAAATAGACGCAGCTCAATGCAAGCTGCTTTATCACATGGAGCTTCGACCAATGAGCAAGGCTCAGTATAACAAATTTTTTTATTTGGTGAATGATGTTCTAGACCGTATCATTATTGTATTTCACACGGAATTATTATGATTTACCGAATCCCTGCAAATCTTTTCTTTTTGGATACCCATTTTCATTTTACAATTTTGTTTGAAAAGTCCTAGTAAATATATCTGCTTATGGAGAATGGAAGGATAGCTAGAAGAATAAAAGCGGAAAACCGTCCATTTTCACATTGGAGTTGTCCATATTTGCTGGGAAGACCTTGCATCAATAGTTTTTTTTCCGGATCACTTTGCAGCAGCAAACTATTTACGTCTCAGTGAAGTCATCTGTCAGATTTTTAGAAATTTATGCATAATTTCATCATGGATCAGCGTTCCATACCGCTGCAGTTCCGAAAATAGGCTAGCCCATTCGGGACAGAGAACAATTGGATCGCGATTGGAGCGTGCAATGCGAGCGCGAGTGCAGTGTGCAAAAGGGAACCTTTGAAATATCAACATCAATGAATTTTTTTTTTGAGTAAGCAGAATAGCAGAATTACAATGGTTACATTTTATTTTTGGTGAAAATTAGGAACGATTGAACTAATTCTCAAAATCCAAGTGCTGTGACCCGCACCTGTCAAAAATAGTACACGCCGTCACGAATGGGTTAAATGGCCTCGTATTAATATAATTGTATGCCTTGCTTTCTTTAGGACCTGTGTGATCTCTGTTGTGTTATTGTTCATAGTTTTTGCCAATAAAATGCCTTGCAAACTGAGATTTTTAGCCAGCGTACTGTATGGTACTTTTCTTGATATCACTTATATTCTTCACTTCCAGATGGAGTGTCTTCGTCGAGCGAGACGCCAATTTCTGGAGATTCCGATAATGAAGAGAGTGACTGCAGAGCGAAGATTTCTAAGCGTCATGTACGATTTCTCAATTCTGTTGATGGTGAGGTCTCTGATGTTGAAGTAATAAGCGTTGCTTATAGGTATATAGGAAGAGAAGAAGTAATTTGGGAAAAAAAACGGGTGCTCGCCTCAGTTCCTCCAAAAGCTGACGTTGCAGTGGGTGAAATTATTCTTTTTCAATTATCATATTTGCATCTACCATCGGAAAACGTTCAGAATTCGAAACGAGGAGGAACTAGCCTCTGTTACAGTAAACTCGGGTCAGTTGAGACACTTCGAACGAGTTGTTAATGGCGATGATGTGTATAAGGTAGCTTTCATTCTTTAATTTTAGCACATTAATTGATCCGTGTCACAGTTTTCACTGTACGCATCCCACTACTAACATTCACTTCGTGTTTTTATCTTTTGATTCAACGTCGTAGAATACACTTTGAGCACGTCTCCATGAAATCTCGAGGATAGCCCTGCTCTGGCATTCGATAGGGACATTCGTTGTTGACTGCCGGAGAGTATTTTTGGAGGATGGAGATCAGCCCCGCGCTGCGCCGCAACGAACATCGCAGCCACTCGGCGACGACTTCTCTCGTACCTTTTATTCACTGAAGGTGCATCTAAATGCACTGCTGATACAAATTCATCTTAGATAAAAGTAGACAGTACCACTATATTGATTAAGTCTTTTGGGGCAAGCTACCGCGTTTTTGCCCTGTGTGTTCTTCCCTCAATTACAGATCTTACAGACGAATGTCCGCTTTGAAACGAAACGAAATGTCGACATATCTAACGTGTGACATGAGTCTTATTGGCGCGTATACTGTTTTTTTTTCCTTTTAATCGACTTTATTATTACCTGCACTGTAGTGACGGACATCTTAAACGATGACGTGCTCTCAGTTGCACTTTCGTTGTAATGGTAGGAGTGAAATAGTTGTGGGAGCTAGATGGAAATGCCATATCTTCGTGGTGCAGTCGTGACAGCACTTGTTTTGAGTTCTCATGTAGGACGGATCCATACCTTGCTCAACTAGCGCAAAATAATAGGTCGTGTAAAAGGTTCGTGTTGTTTTAGTTTATTTATTATGATTTTTCCCTTGAAGATGCGTAATTTTGGTGTCGTTCATTTGCGCATTTTCTTGCAAACATTTTGGTATATAAGTTATTATACTTGTATTTACACTTACTATACTTGCTTTAAGATGGTGGTGTCCTGGGAGCAAATTCGCTTGCTACTCATGCATGGAGCGCTTGGGGGAAAATGCTAGTGAAGCGGTGTGCAAGACTAATGGAGCTTAGGGCGATGATTTGGTTGCAGAAATACTCCTTCCTAGTCGTCCTTTTGCAACCACGTGGATCGCGCTTAGCTCCATCGATCTTGCGCACCACTTCACTAGCAATTTTCTCTACGCGCCATTTGTGCATGAATAGCAAGCGAATTTCTTCTCAAGACGACTCCATTACATAGCAATTATAAGCAAGCTATATAACAAAGTGTTCACAAGAAAATGCGCAATTGAACGATACCAAGATCATGTAATTTTATTGCGAAAATTATACAGGAAAGGTAAACTGGGACACACTTTTTGCACAGCCTTTTAAATATTCGAGAAGTGGTATGGGACGCTCCGTTTTAAAAGACCACTACTTTGGCAATGAAAAGAAAATCTTGCTCATCCTTTTTGGCGAATTAGGTATAGATGTGTGGTCTTAGTATTTAACAGCAATATCCTTTGTCATTATCACTGAAACGTAGAATAATGAACAGCCGCCAAACATTTCAAGCTGCCAAGGTTGTTTAATAAATGCAAGACTTTTTCGTAAAGCTTCTGATCTACATAAGTTGACGGCCAGCTGTGTTGAAAACCTGGGAATGCTCCGGTTGAGCTAAATGAGGGTTCGAGAGAGAAGCAACTCGATCTGCGTTCAGTGTCATTCTTTGAGGAAACAGTCTCAGGTATTCTTCAAAACAACTTTTGTCCGACCTCAGCTTAAGTAAGCAAAATAAAATAATAAAGCGTTCCGCTTTGATCTGTCCCTGTATCTCTTTAATTGTACGAAGAATATCGCTCGAAGTGATTGAATGTATATCGGCCTTAGTAATGGCTTGCGGTGGCCTACCTATGTATCAGGTCAGTGCTTCAATCTTCTCAGACATGTACGGTACCAGTTCGCCGACCTCTCAAGAATGGGAAGCTTGCTGAGCCTTGAGCTCAGGATCAAATCTTTGACCAGTGTCACAAGACACCTCAATTCAGTCGGTGCTCGCTTTTTATAATAGTATCGATGTTACTCTATGCATATCGGCTAGAGCGCGGGTCCCATAACCGTGTGTTCGGCATAAATAATCAATTTTTCCTTTCTTACTTATGAAAGTTTGAAAGTAAATTTCTTATTCAGCGAACACGAGGTTGTTAAAAGACGATTATTTGAAGTACAGTATAGGCAGTACAATACAACAGAGCAGTTGACTAAGGTTTTGGCAGTTCTACTTTCATCAGAGCCTGAAAGAGTTATATTGACGTGCAATTCACTTAACTAAACACTTTCAATAAACGTAAGCAATGCCGAGGTCAATCGATAGCCGGTCTTGGGAATCAATATTTTGTTATTTTCATAGCCATAAAAGAGATTGTTGAAAGACATATCTGACTAACTTCTTGACGCTTTCGTCTGCTTCAGAGCCTACAGCAATTCGTTCTAGCATAAGTCGTTGTAAATCGCATCGAATCGATTTTTTACGGTGGGACACTGCTCATACGAAATAACCTTAGTTGACGGTGTTCTTTTATGCAGTCTGCTGTTGATTCATTGATTGTCCGTCGATAATAGTTTGTTTTCTCTGAAACACTTCATTTTGAAGCAGTGAAATTACCATATAGTATCAAGTGCTGACTAAATATATGGCAAAATTTGGAGACCATAGGATGGATGGTAGGTGGGAGATAGAAAGAAGAGAGGAGAAAGCATAGAAAGTATCACAATATGAGAACTTCCGTCTTAATAGTAAGTAACAAATTGTGCATAACCGTTTCACTTGACTGAGCAGCAACTTGGAAATCTAAGCCTTGTCTGTCATAAAGAAATCTAAGCCTTGTCTGTCATAAAGAAATCTAAAAATCCGTATGCGTTAGCGAGTACTGTTAGTGACTGATTATGGCACACTTTGTGGCGGCACTTTAGTGCGCTTTGTTTTCGGTACTAACATATTCAAGCTCGCGAAGAGCCGTAGATCCATATTGTGTAAACGCAATCTCACGCATTAAAGAGCGATATAACTTGCTATGTTTTTTGATGTCCTAATAGATAGCGAGGAATACTAAGTGTACTCCAAGCTTCATCTTCGTAGCATCACCACAACAATGTAACCAGAAGTTTACAAGCTTGTTAGCCCTTCTGTCGTCTTATAGAAAACAACTGTATCCCTTGAGTTTTCCGAAATTGACGGGAGCATTGAAGCATGGAAACAGTGAGTCTCAGAAACAGAAGTAACACTTACTCAAGAGGCTAATTGGAGATAAGCAGACAACGGCTCTAGTTTCGCCGGCGGTATCACCCCATGTTGCCCAATTCGATAGTAGCACAAACGTTCAGGTTAAGCTTTTTCTGATCCAGCCGATATCATCCAGTGCTGAAGATACAAAAGTTCTAACACATGACTTGTACGAAACAAAGGAGCGATTAAAAGAGTTTTAGAAATTAATCAATATGTGATGGAACATAGTACGGTTGGGGGGCGTAGTGGCCGGTTGGGGGACCGGTTGTGATGCTCGTCGCGGCGCGCGTAGAGCCGGGCCTCACCCACAGCACTCTCCGGCAGTCAACAGCGACTGCCCTATGGGACGCCAGAACCGGGCTATTTTGGTGATTACTAGGAGACTCGCTCAGCAAGCATTCTACGACGTTCACGAAAACGAAAAATGGATTTAATGCTGGCGGTACTAGGATAAACACAGTGAAAAGAAAATAAACGCTGTGAAAACGGATCAGTAAAGTGCCTAGAAATAGTACTGTTCCAAGTAGAACTGCGATGTGAATGTATAGTCGTTCTCAAAGATAACTAGATTTTTTTATTCTTTTGGCTATCAAGTTCGTTATAATCTGCATAATTTTTCCATTCAATTTTCCACTTGCCTGATTTTCTCTATCTAGGAATCCTCTGAGGAAAGATCATTAGGTGAAGAAGAGGATATGGATCTATTCATAAGAAAGCCTAAGAAGAAGTTGAAAAAAAGCACTGCTGTCATCTGGAGCGGTTTGTATTTGTGTACCACTCCTTTTTTGTAAGCTTTTGCTTGCAAACGTTTTGTTATAGCGCGTCATTTTGGCAGGTTCGAGTTCAATAAAATTTGCAAGAATGTTTGAAACCTTACCGAGGTTGTTACGTCAGAGCCGTACGCATTTTGGAGGTATCGCCCTCGTCATCAATGGCTCACGCCCTAAACTGAGTCTTGTTTTATAGCAGAGATGGGGAGACATATGTGGTGATAGCACAACGTTCAATAATATTGTGCCATCACCACTTTTCTCAATCGATGGATTGCGGCTGGTAGTTATAAATCGATTCATTTCATCACTGTTTTTTGACATTTGATATAGTCTGTAAGAGTGTTGAATCTATAGACTGGAAAAAGTGGTGATAGCACAATATTGTACTTGTACGTTGTGCTATCACCATTTCATCTCTACTATAAAGTAGGGTTTAGTGTCGGGCGTGGGCCACTGATGAAGAGGGCGATACCTCCAAAACGCGTATGGCTCTGACGTAATAACCTCGGTAAGGCTTTAGACGTTCTTACAGATTGTATAGAATGTTTACAGCGATGTTGAAAAACAGTCGGTGAAATTTATCAGTTTTGAGTTCTCTTTTAGGTGAACCATTTCAACGTCATATCTGATGACGATGGAGCATTTGATGTGTCCGAACTCATAAACTCTTTTCCTCCTCTTGCTGATGCGGACGAAGATTTTGACGATATCTGACACCTATTCGTCTTTTCTTCAAGCATGATTCTCTGTGACATGATAACGATGTAGTCAGACCTTGCTCATGTTAATATTTGTTCTCAGTTAATCTAGGATGTTGTTCTTGTATAGGTTCAAACACGCTTTCTATTTGCATCCTAATAATTTCGCAGTAAAAAACTAGTCTATTAAAATTCAGTGTAGATGTTAGGTACTGGGTTAGTAAGTATGATGAGCCAAGATCGATGGAAATTTATTGCATATGTGTACTGATGTTATAGATATTATTTGCCGTGCTTTCTTATGGTGCTCAAAGGGCTCCTGTTCAAGCTATGCTCGAATTTCAAGAAGACCCTTAATTATGTGCCGATATATAATCTCTTCGGTGACTAAAGTTCTTATATGTCACCTTACCTTTCTTACTTTCTTTCCTTTTTCAAGGTTGACTCTGGCGTCTACCTTTCTTAGTTGCTTCCATTGTAATTAACCTATTCCCAGTGCTTATGGTTTCGTTCCCTATCTGGAAGCGCGAGCTATGTATATCTGCCGATATCCATTCGTGAGAAGCTTTGTTCGCAAAGCTGTGTTTCGTGGAGGATTTCTGATAAATGCGTTGCAGATGAGATTTAGATGGACTTCCATTAATCAACCTTCAACATGCGATGTTTTTCAAACTTATGTTGGTACGGGCAAATTGACGAGGGATGGTAGAAACACTTCAATGTGATAGTTTGATGCAATTACCGCAATCGGTTCGTTGGTGATTTGGTATTCATTTGCATCGGAAACTGCCTGGTACATTAAATCAAACTAGCCCCCACTGAGTATACTCTAAGCTGGGAACAGCATCTCAAATTATGGACTCGTAATTGCCGCTGATGCTAGAATTGATGCCGTAAAAAACCGCATTTTGTTATAGCACAACTAAGAAGGAAAGAAAGCAACTCCGGAGTGGCACAGTTCAAATCATGCTGTAATTCAAACCCACTTAGTTGACGAATACCTAGTGTTGCGATATAAATAGTCACAAATGTCTATAGCACGTAGTAAACTAGTGCATACGATTCCAGGTAAAACTCCAAGCTCAAGCTATGCGAATGGAGGCGAGTAACACGGCAACTATATTCGACAACATCATTATAAGCAACGACTTTGGCACATCAGGAAACGTGAAATCAGAATTTTTGTGGAATTCGCAGTTGAAATATCTCATGTGAATGGTGTTAAAGTGTCAACGAAGGCTAGTTAATAATGAATAAGGATTGGTTTTTTTGTGACTGGTGAGAAGTCACGATTAATTGAGTGGAGCTTGGATGAGATTTATAAAACCTTTTTTATCATAAGCGGTCTTGTGAACGTATCAATGTATACTGGACGAAAAGATGCTTTTGAGTAGAGGAAAAAGTGAGCACTAAACTTGGAAACTAGACTACCAGTGATCATAAGGTTACGTGTTATTTTAAGCAGATAATCACCTACTTTATCCTTTGCTTAATTATTGAATAGCTCTCTCTGATAACAGTACCTGTAAACCCATCCGCGATAATCTCTAATTACTCTGCTAACAACAACGAACTAGACCGAGAAAGACAATCACTAGAAGCTCGGAAATATATTGAGTTTCCCTAATGATGTCCTTTAAAAATCAGTCTAATGAAAAGCAATCTCGAAAAGCTTTCACCTCCTGCGCTTCAACAAGCTTTATGTGTGTGAGTGATGCAGATCGCTCCGTGATAGTAGTGTGCTCGACTCAAAAGTCAGTAGCATAACAGGTGGAGCATTTTGGATTTCCAGCGAAAGAACTCAGCGACCCTTGAGTTAGCTAGAGCTCTATATGTTAGCGGATTCCTAAATTGTATACCTGTTTGGCTAGAAATGAAGCAAAACCGTAGAAGGAAGGATCTTGAACAGTGAGCTTGAAATATAGATACTGCTCTATTTCAGCCCATACATGGTTAGAATGTTAGTATGTTACATGTAGAGGAGATTTTCTCAATCAAATAACTTCCTCTAATGGCGATAGCGACTCATAAACACAAATGCACAATACACCGATCGTCCACTTTTGATCTCAGTTATGCTTTGAAAAGACTCAGACAATATGCTGTCATTTCGCCTCCATTCCATCTCCTATTCCCACAACAAAGGGTCAGTGCTAGAGACTACATCAGCTTACGTAGTTGATCTAAATAAGTTGAATAATTCTGTGATAAATTAGCGGAAACCACTCAGGTTCCAGCTGGAAAAGTAGCACAGGGTAATGAAACAAGTAGGAATGGAAATGGTCGAATAGAGCTTCCCCTCACAACATCATTGTTTTCTAAAAGTTCATGATTCAGAAAACCATTGCAGAAAGAAGATTACTACTTGACTACACGGGTGTCCTTGAATAACAGGATCGGCTGCCATCACACTTCTATTCGAATAAGGGACTCCTAATCAAAGCTTCCGTATTATAATTATATTGAACGGTGCAAATCATCACTTAACCAAGACAAGTCAAATCGCTCATCTCCAGAATGGAACTATAATTGTTTCATGTCTTCGTGAACCAGTGCCCTCTAAGGCCACCTCGTCATTCAAAATCAATCGACAGAAAACAGAGGTAACCGGTTGATCCCATTGCTTGCTCTTATGACATCTACTAAAAAGTGAAGGATAATCGATAGAGCTCTTGGCGTTGATCAGTCCCTAAGGGATATCTTTTCACCTTCATTAAGCAACGCTAGAGGTGAATGAATGCATATCCGGCCTTTACAATGACTCACAGTGGCCTACCGATGCATCGAGACATTGCTATCCACTCAAGCAAGTCTGATACCTTTTTTCGCCCCTCAAAAATGGATTACTTTGTGAGCCTGAGACACGGAATCAAATCAATGTCAACGGGTATGCTGTAGGGAGCCCTTAACTGCTATTACCCACCCTGCTCACAATGATAAACCAAGGAAGCCATAAGAAATTTTTCTTCAACCGCTTTCATGGCAGCGCTATGACGTTATAACCACATACACAAAAACACTGAGCGAAAGGCGAAATTTCGAATAACAATCGGGAGTTGGGACCTTGTTTTACCCTAACACGGGCATCTCTTAAACACAACACTATCGACGGCTTCGCAAGGCTATCACCCTTTCTGCGGTATCAGATATTGAGCTGTCAGCAGCTAACAGTTAGTGGGTTTGGTCTGATAAGCACATATATGCGTCAAATCCAATTCAGAATTATTGATATGAGTAAATGAATAAATAAACAAGTATATGCCTTTCATCTCAAGTGTTTTCTTGAAAACCACGCTCAAATTTCAACATATCTCGTAATTATTATTTGAGCCAACCTGTCATGTGGTCTGTTAGATGGACTGACTTATAGAGTCCTATACAGGTGTTTCGACCTTGACGGTCTCATCAGCAGGGCAGTACCCTTGGTCTTCAGCCAGTTCTCTCGGGGCGATCAGTCGCCTATACTAAAACTAGGCGACGACGAATATTTTACACTGTCTATCAAGTGGTATTATCACCGAATAGACAGTGATGTACACTCGATTGATCATGGCTGGTATCGTCCATGTATCATACCTTTCATGGTCTCAAGAATACACTTGAAAAGAACTTTTAATTTATGATTATTTTGTATATTATCTTTATTTTTATTCTATTTTTTAATTTTATTCATTTCATTTTATTTTTTCAAAAATTTTTATTAAATTGTTATTCTACAATTATCATTTTTTTCATTTTTGATTATTTTATTATTAAAATTTTTATGCTATTAGTAATGATGAATATACTAATAGAAAAAGTACTAGTAGTAATCCTTTCATTATTATTTGAGCCAACATGTGTACCAGACCACATGACATGTTGGCTCAAGTAATAATGAAAGGATCTATTGAAATTTGAGCGTGGTCTTAATAAAGCACTCGAAGGAAAGGTATAATATGATAAGAATACTAGTAGTAATGATAGTAATAGTAGTAATAATAGTGGCGATAGTGGTTATAATGATTGAACGGGCATTGTTTCTGGTCAAATAATGATACTATTCGTAATAGGAGAACGTATCACTTAAGTTTCGCAACAACATTAACATTAGAGATAATTTTAAAAAAAACCTTAGAAAGTTTTCAAGCAGTCTTTTCCAAACTTCATTGGTAATGCATAGTGATATATAAAGTTTGAAGGATAAAGCTCTCGGCGTTGATCAGTACGTGAAGGATGCGCCATGCATTCGTGTTCAATTTCTGACTTCGTTTGAGGTGATGGTTGTATGCGTATCTGGGCTTTACAACGACTCGCGGTGGACCCCGCAGGACCGAGTCAGTGCTGCTCATCTTCCAAGACAAGTCTGGTACCAGTCTAGTACCAGTCTGCTAACCTAGGGGGGATGGATGGCTTGGTAAGCCATTAACGCGTGATAGAACCATTGACCTCGTGTGCGACGCTGAGCACCTCTAACCACTCGAATGCGCTCCATGGTGGTATGTAATAACTTTCAATCAACTATTTTCTGTGAAAACTTCGTAAATTTTTCAATTATTGAATATCAATAGTCAAATATGTCTAAGAGTTATGGTAATTGTGGAAAAGGTTTTGTTACAATTGTGAAATCAAAGGTTGCAATTTTTCTATGCAGAGAGAATGAGTCAGCAGAGTGCAACTCAGCAGTTCCTGTAATCTCTGCATAGCTGGAAAAAGGTCTTATCAGTTGTCATGCTTATCAGTGTGATAAAAACAAGAAAAATTGAAGTAATGTTCATGTATTACATAGTAAAAGGTTGTATCCTAGGTCGATGTCCTAAGAAGTAATATTTTTCATTTTGACTTTGTATTCACACTCCAACTATCTGTCCAACATTTAGTATTATTTACGTAAACGGAATACAAGTCTTGGTTTTGTAGTATTTTTCCTTTGTATTGGAAATGGAATTGTTATAGCAGCGTACTGGATGTGGGAGTGGAGGACGGGGTGAACTGTACGGGTTGTGGAGTTAACAACGACGTTGTTTGTTCGGAATAAGAGGCAAAGTGGAATGATTGAAAAATACCGCACTAAAATGGGCGACAGTCGTTGTTGTGAGCATACAGTGTATCGAATCAAATTCCATGAAGTTTTATGAAACGTTTAATGCAACTCGGTTTGGGTGAAACATGTGATCAACTTCTGCCTGGGGTTTAAAGTTTTCATATCACTCAACGTCTTTGGATGTGATCCTAATATAATGGCAATGCTGTAGGAGCAGGGAAATAAGGATTCTTGTAGATCCAAAATGGTGTCTTCGGTGTTTTTTTTTTTTCGTAGACCTGGCCACGTATAGTCGCTGGTAAATTGTTGAATAACTGTTAGCACATAGTCTCCAGTTTGGAGTTAGGAAATATTTTCTTGCTTTTGAAAATTTATTTCTGCGCTGTATCATTTGAATTATAGTATATTATCGCATGTCATAAGGAAAATCTAATCCTTTTGCTGTACTACTCTAACTCTTCATTTAACCCGTATCACAGTTTTTTTTTCTGTGCGCTTGCAGTACTTCTAGCATTCACTTCTCTTTTGGCCTTCTCATGAACATCGTAAAATACTGGTTAATGGGTCCTGATTATTCGGCCTTCGGTGCCGCGAAATCTGACCACGTTTAAGTTTGATAGGGCACCCTTCTCTATGCAAACTATATCATGAATTATCATGATAACGAATTATAAGTAGAATAAAGATCAAATTATACAGCTATTTAGAATTAATAATTATTTATGACTTTAGATAAAACAATTAAAACAAATCTAATCAAGTACAATTAATACAAATGTAATAAAAATAAAATTCTCGAATTAAGTAATTGATTAGAACAAGTAATTAAAAATAAATATGGAATAAAAGTTGAAAATACCTTACAATTCCGAACTATCATGTAAATTGGCAACTACCGTTTGTTTTTGGAGAGTGAGTCACGAATTTTAACTCATATTAAACTGTTTTCTAGATATTTTAAAGAACAAGTGCAGTTATGCAAAGGACCCTTGAAATGCTTTGAAATTTATCTATTTTTTTTAGGAAAATATAGTGACTGCCATGAAAACGTGCTGTGATGCTGGTATGGAAAATTTTGAATTTGAAGTGAGTTATTCCCCACATTTTTTTTATTTGCGTATGAAGTCGGTTTCGGTGGCTCTTGGGATTAATTTTTCACTTTACGAATTTTTTAACGAACAGTCTATTCATTATTCACTGTTCGTAGTACAGCGTTGTTACCGACAATGCTATTAATCATCCTCCGCAGCCTCGTGTTTGAGAAGTGGTTGTTCCTACTTCATATAGATTCGGTTTGTAAATTACTCATTCTGAATAACGTCACATGATGCAGTATTTTTCTACATTTTAGAACAAAAAGTAGTGCAAAGTTCAGAGCGCGAGCTCTTCAATATTGCCTTGAGGATGATGTTATTAATTTAACAGGTATGTTCTCCAGTTCTTTCTTTGTCAACTTTGTTGCAGAGCTTAGTTTTACAATTCCCATTTCCGCCTCGCCCAGCAGCCTGCGAATACAGGCTTAAAAATCTGTGCTACCAAACGAAAATGAATTTTATTCACTCAAAAAGCTCTTCATACTTAGTGAAACTAAATGAACAGGAAAGCATTTCCACTCGAATGAAATATGGAGGTGGTGGTTTCTTCTCATATCTAGATGAGCAGCAAATAGCGAAAGAAGTTTGATAATTGATTTTTCCTTATTCAAAATAATTTTGCCATCACTCTACAACTGAAGAAAATCTTTTTGTCTGCACAGAGGTACGGGTTGAACGGAATAAGTGTGCACACGCAGTACATCCACATCATATCATTCTATTACCTCGTAACATAGTCATAGACTGATATAATTTCCGATTTTATTTTTTTGTCTTCGGTTATAAGCTGCTTCTATATCTTTGATTTTTAAACGTTAGCGAAAAGTATATTACATCTAATGACGGATTCGATGATACTGAGCTTGATGAACTGAGTGTACAGCAAACGTTGGGAGTGCAGCGACGATGAACCAGGAAACGATCGAGTCTAAGGAACAGGTAGACTTATCTACTACTTTAAATCTCACTCCAGCATTCTCAGATATGTTTCCTTTATCTGCATAGGATCGGATTCTTGCAAAAAAAAAGAGATTATAACAACAGCGAGAGAAATTATTGCCCACACGAGTTCATCTATATCATAAATGTGGAAGTCGCATCATTTCATGAGCTGTTGTAAAATATAAGATGTGAAAAACTACGCAACTACTGAGAAGGGATGCATAGTTGAGATATGGAGAAGTTATGGCACATCAGGCTAATGAAATAAAATTTTAACACATTGGGATCATTGTGAATGGAAGGTTAGAATCCCAAGGATTTCATCGTCATCGTCGTCCCCAGTGAACTCTGTGTCACTCTTATCATAATCACTCGCGGTGAAAAACCAATAAAATTTCAATACGTTTGTTACCGCCTTAATTCAATCTTAAGGTTCTGTTTGTGACGAATAAGTTTCCTTAAAACCATAAATGCTCGATTTTGCCACCAAATAAAAAAAGACAACCTTATTTCAAGAAAAAAAAAAAGCTTAAAGCCTAAGCGAGTTTGGTACGCCAGAGCCATACACCGGTGTTGCCCTCCTCGTCAGTGGCCCACACCCGGTATGTGGCCCTGTCGTACCAACCTAGCTTAGGCTTTGAGCATTGTATTTTCTCGAAATTATTTCGAATGTTTATTGCGAGGTTTTAAAAACAGTCGATATCATGGATCAGAAGACAACCTCTCAGCCCGGCAAGACTCGTAAACTTCAGTACTTTAACATGAAGATGGGTGAGTTTAATGGAAAGTTGGTAAGCAAAAACAGCTGCGGAAGGAAAATGGAGCGAAGACGAGAGGAGAAAATGATAACGTGTTTACAAGAAAGCGGTTACATTCCATACTGGAGGACGAATGTTAAGACAATTTTTTGACACATAGAATGGTTTTTGGTTCTCGAAAAAGGCTCGATATAGAAATGCCATATTATGTAATTTTTGCTTTTGTGCTGTCAGAATCTGGATTCTAGTTATGATTTTCCTCATCTTTGTTTCCAACTTTCCTTGCGTGAACAATAATAATCGTTATTTTACAAACTCGTCTGATCTTTTTAGTGTATTTTTTTTGAAAGTAGAAACCATTGGAATTTTCAACGTTCTGCAAATAAGGTGAAAGCTTTATTTCTGCAGCCTTCGGAGCTTATACTTGATATAGTTACCCATTTCTTGATAAATCATTTCAGATCTTGCTTGATACTAAAATGACACCTTAAGGAATCAGACATACCTCTAGAACGATAAATTAAAATGTGTTGTAAATGTTTGGCCTGCTTTCAATTCATCATAAATTTCCGTTGAAAAAAAAAGGAACTACCGTTATTTCCGGAAAACCGGCATTGTCAGCTATGTGTCAAATATACAAATACGAATTTTGATAGCAGTTGACTATTTCTTCATTCGAAGCCCCTGTGCATGATCCAGTCTATCTTGTAGAGTGGATAAAAGGATAAAGAATAATGCTACCGACGTTGATCGGTCTTTGAGGGATTCACCACGCATTCGACTCTGTTGAGCATCGTCTGAGGCGATTGAATGCAAATTTGGCTTTTCTATAGCTTGCGGTGGCTTATCAATGCAATAAGCCAGTGTTGTTGTCCTTCCAGACAGGTCTGCTGCTCAATAGTTGACCCCGGAGTGGTCAAAGCTTACTGAGCCGTGGGCGTGGAGTTGAATCATCGACCATATGTGTGTTGCCAAACACCTCTGACTACTGCGCCACACGCGCTTTACGGTATGGATATGTGAAAAAATTGTCATATAGCCCGTGCGAAGACTGCGAAGACTTTCTCTTGAAGCTATATTGTGATTAAATTTCTCTCATTAAAATAGTGCCGCTGTGGAGTGATATAGGGATATCCGATAAGTTCTATGAGTGCATGTGACGCATTAGTCATTTATCTTCATTGAGGATGTCTCTGGACAAACGAGTTTTGAGCATTAGCTGTTTGTTTGCGTTGGAGCAGAACTCCGACAGGTACTTGCACTTCTAAACGTTCAAATTTTTTCACCGATGTCGCTGTATCGGGTTTGGCCTGCAAAAGGAGGAGATCAAAGAACTCATGTGACTTGGCGTGCGCTTTTTTTCTGAGTTGTGTTGAATTTTCTTCACGATTTTGTTTTTTAGAAACATAATAGTTGCAAATGGGGGTTATTACGTAGTCACTGAACAGTCGGACCTGAAAGTTGCTAGCTATGCTATCGTCACGTCGCAAATTAATCATGATCGCCAAGAATGTCCCAAATTTCGAACGTTGTTTAGCGCTGGCTGCGTGTTTATCATGGCAAATGGATTATGGATTCTGTATCTGCCTGAGAGTTGCTAGACACCATAGCTTACAGTGTCTGCTGTATGTGATTCAGTTATGGTTTTCTGCTTCATTTCTAACATTTGGTGGTGAAGAAGATTGGAGGTGCTTCCACCGTTGAGAGTATTCTTATTGTTGTTACATTTTGACAGATTTCCGTACATACCTATGTCAGAAGAATAAATAAATATATATATATTTATATTTATATATAATATATATATGCTTCATTTGATCGAAAAACAGTGTTGTTAGGGGTTTTCTAACCACGTGAGAAATGAATGTTTGTAATTATTTTTGTTACATATCTCATCACACAACAATACGACGTTTGTATAAGTTTGCGCGGTTAAACTGAGAACGGATGTCGATGCTGTGGCAGGTCGGCGTTGAAGTCAGTTTTCTTCCACCCACCTCTTCTATGTATTCTCGCTTCGTCGCCTGACCTGATGGTCACATCATTTATAATTATTCTTTGTAAGATCTTGCCATTGTCAGTACTAAAAAAAGTATTTCTTCAGTAAATCTTGTAATATACCTTTATTTCGAGTGCTTTATTAACCTAAAAGCTGTGGGAATGACCGATATAATATGGAAAGGAGTCACAGTAAACAGCTAACAAATTAAGCTCAGTCCACTCAGTAGCAAAAGCGAATTTAGATGTCGCTGCAAAAATGTTAAAGATAGTATTTTTTGCAGTGATATCATTTACGAAAAATTACTCAGCTCCTATCTAAATTAGGAGTCAGTCTTAGAGCTCGAAGATGCCATCGGATGGACCAATAGAGCCATCAAATTTGCGAAACTCGTGGTAGCACCATGCTAACGTGATAAATAACTCAGTAAGCTCCGTTGCTCCACCTCCTGGAAATATCAAACCGTTTAGTCGTCAAGCTAAGTGATTTGCTCTTCAGGTGATGTATGTGATCTAGACGCAGGCCGAAAACTTCCTGAAATGCAGATAGACTGAGAGGATAGTCCTTTGTTTATACTGCGTTGATCTGAGTCACACTCTTAGCGTTTACACAGACATGCAGTCGAGGTACAACACCGCCAATCTAATGAATTATTTCACTTGACGGCACGTGTAAATTGTACGTCGTGGCCTATTCTATGTAGGAGGTTGCATTACCCCGAAAGCATTGGCTAAAGACGAAGGGCCTGCTTGGCTGACAAGGCTGCCAAGGCAGAAACACATGCATTGGGCTATAGAAGTGCCCATAGCAGACCACATGACATGCTATCTCAAACAATGATTATAGATATATTGAAATATGAGCATGATCTTGAGAAAACACTCGGAACGAAAGGTTCAGGAAGATTCAAAAAGCAACAACTTCGGAACCTAAGAATGGAATGAACCAAACAGGTTGGGCAGCTTTCTAAGTTTACCACGACCACTAAGATCAAGCATGGTAGGCCATAATTTCGGAAGCATCGCTCTCAGCGCTGAAAGAGGGAATGCAACAATATGGTACTATGATGAAATGGACCACATCCTAGTGAATAGAAAGTCTTGTACAACCGATTTCACTGGTGGATTATAAATATGTAGGTGATCGCACTATCGCTTTTCGTGCGAATTTTTTTTTTTGGAGAAATGAAAACCGCCGGTAGATTTGAGGAACGAAATTCTCACCACAACGTGGATTTGTGTTAGTCATAAGTCTACTCTTGCGATAACGATGTCACTGACAATATCCAAGATGGAAACGACCGGAGTACTCAACATCTTTATTCTAGCTATAAGGGCGGGAGTTTTACTGCCATGAACATGCTATCTGATATGCTGGACACCCGAAAGGTCAAACTAGAAGAGCGACTCACTACGAAAATTTGTGAACGTGTCAGTCACATAGGCCCACAAGTATGGCTGTGGACAAAAATTTCGAAAATTGAACGATTGTGTCATTTAAGGTGATAAGTGACTTGACGATGGTCTGCTAATTGGTTGCAGGTGAACGCCATTACCACGCGCATCCTTTTTTCTCTCCGTATAGCGTATTTCAACTTTAGGTAATCTAACCTTCTAGCATTTGCACACATAAATAGCGAATCGAATCAGCAAGTAACAATCATAAGACTAGTAAGAATTCTAAATGACAACAAGAGATTTTCCAGCAAGCACTATCTATAAGCCTTCCCACATTGATCAAATAATCCATTGATTTTCCCTTGGTCTCCCATCTAAAACTTCGTGCTACTGATTATCAAATATCAATTAGAAGTCTTACAAAGAGCAAAATGGCTTCGAAGAAGGCAAAATCGTTGGGTTGTCAACAACAGCCGTATAGAATAGATCTAATTGATAAACTTGTGTCTTCTTATTGAAAAAGCTAATGAACAACAGAGTTGATTCAAAACGGTTTTGATGCAGTTAGCGTGGGAAGCAAATAATACACAGAAGTATTAGCCACTTAGTTAGAGTTAGTAAGCTTTTTGGAGTTAGTGGACTCGCCGACTCTCCTTCTGCATCAGCTGCGCTGGTAATTGCCTCGAATCACCTACTCTGTTATGTTCCTCTTGACTAGTGGAATCCATCTACTCCACTCTTTTGCTCCAACTACGGCCATTTCAGTCTCTTTCTGTCGTAAGGTTCAGTCGAATCTGACTGCTAGCCCCTACATTATGAAATGCTCCAAGGGAGGTGCGTCTCTAAAATCCTTTCTCTCCAGCATCCACCAATATGCAAAATGTATAGAAGTTTCACAGACCTGACCACGAGCCTCTTCAACAGAACCAAGGTAAAGATAATACGTATCGTGAACGACAGGTCGTCTTTAATCATTCATTAGTTTGTTTCGAATCACGGATGAAAAGTAGTGTTAAATATTAATTAGATTTTGAACTAAAGAAATTGCCAACTTACATATTGTTGGTTTGCGCAAGACTCCTTTCCGTTTCGCAGGGGCACCTTCATAAGAGGTGAGCTTTGATTTCTAACTCCTACTTTTTACCAATTTCAGCAAAACGTTTATACCTCTATTCACGTTCGTTCACCTTACCACTCTATCAGAAGTACTACGACCCGTAAGCGATATCAAAGGGCATATATGGTTTTAAAATTGCCACTAATTTGAGCACGGCATTTCGCGGATCTTTGAAAGTCAGTCACAGCTTTGGCAAGCTCCCTACTAAACACTTACGTTGCGATGGAAACGCAAGCGAAGCAGCGCAGATATAATAGGCTGCAGAAAAAATCCTGTTGAGCTTCTTGAGAAAATAATCTTTACACATGTATTTTTAGCAAACTTGTGCTCATTAGAAGCTTTTTTTCCTGCACATCGAACAGTATATCATTTGTCTACCCAGCCTTCAGAATGGAACTGCCCAAGAAGGACTTTGTCTGCTGCTCCACTTCACTACGTATTGGGTGTCAACGCTATTCTGAAGCTCATTGGCAAATCTGCAAGACGTGTGGTGACGAGATTTACGATATTCGTACAGCGTAGCGTGATACCCCATGCTGCCGGAAATGTGCCTGAATTGTCTTGATGTGGGAGGAGATTACTTCGACTATTTATCTGCCTTTTAGTTGAACTTCATTATTATAAATGTTTTCTGTGCGTTCTGGAAATACTGCAGAACTTTTTCCAAGGCCCATTATCCTATCACCCACTGTATTAGATGGGCAAGAATAGCTCTGAACTTCACTAATTATATAGCAAAACTAGACAACAGAAGATAAAAAACCACCTTTAATTGTGCGGATCTGAAATTCACTCCAAACACAGTGCTTATCAGTTTTTTCATGACAAAAATTTAACTAAGACAGTCCACCTTACAAAAAATTCAGTCGATAAGCGTTCCAGCGCCTTACCTTATTTGGTAAATACTAATCAGCTGCCCATAGTCATTCTATATTCCGATGTAGGTATTCGTGACCTCATCACCTCAAATTCAATTTGCATCGCTTAAATGATATGACCTCACTCTGCAATGTCCATAGTGGTTTGTTCAAATGGAGGTGTTACCCTTCTTTTTTGACCTGTCACGCAAATCTTTTTTCATTGCAGTCTATCTCAAACTTAGGTAATCAAATGTCTTGTACATTAACTCATCGTTAGCAGAATGTTAGTAGCGAAACGAATACGGTAAATAACTATACAATTCGATACGTTAACTATGAGGTTAACCTTATAATCTTGCCACAGGTGTCTTCAAGCTGTACTGATACAACGATTTTAATCTAGACATTTGAACTGTTGTAAGCAATAAGCAAGCATATAGACAGCAAGCGGAATGGTCATAGATGACAAGGGGCATTGACAATAGCGGTACAGAGAGATAGAACGATGAATATACACATAGGCGAGATGTGTGACAACATGATCAGTGATAACCTGCAAGTCGCGGTGCGGTGAGCTAAGAGAGCTAAGGAATCGAATGAACAATCAGCGGATATGTTTAGCAACATGAGACTAAGAATTGTAATAAGCTGAATATCGAGCTCAAAACGCACTTCGAAGTCCGCGTGCTGAGGGAATGAAGATGGCTGTATTATATAATTGATGCGTAATGGTGGGGGTACCATCACTTACATATACGTTAATCAATGAAGATAATCACTGACCTGATTATTTGCACAATCGGTGAATGTGGACTTGTCAACCACATTAGTTTACAACCACACTGCTGATGACAACGACGAATAAAGCCTGAAAAGATACAGTTAAGAAATATTCGTCTCTTAGCTCTTAGAACAGGCTTTATGTATAAGACTAATGCAGATGGAGCCATATCAGTAGCGTCATTCGACATAAGGTTCAGCAACTCTCAAACGGGTGACACAGCTTGGAGTTCCAACTAATACCCAGCAATCGTTCGAGCAATCTGAAGTCAAATAAATGAGCGTACTCCTGAAGCTTTCGTCCGTGAGCAGATATAGCAAAAGTAGAGGGAGCTTGTACTATGGTGCCAGTAATGATAGGTTATGGTCATTGTTTCATTTCAGCATTGATGTACAGCATTGATGTTGAAGGTAAATGAGAATACTTCCGGTCAAAATAGTTTACTGAATATTATTGAAGAATTAAACCATCGTGTAAAAAACGAGACACCGCGTTTGTGCTCAGAACTAATTCGATGAATAATAAGCTCGTCTTCTGAGCGGTTTTTTCACTTCAGATGACTACCATGCAATTGAACCACTACGATCCATGCGGAAAAAAATCGTCGAAATACAGGCAGAAAGCCTGACCCTTTCAGGGCAAATTGATTACAGCGTTGCTGGTAATCACACTGAAAATAGCATTGGTATAGATTCCAAGGTAAGAGCGGTCCGTGTTTGATAGCAATCTTGATAATTATTAGTATTTTAATCAGCAACGTACTTCAGTTTTTTTGACCAGGAGGGGACAAATGGAAAACCGATTTCATTCACTGAGAAACTGTGCATATGGGTGCTAGCAACGAAGCGAAAGCTGGGATTTCAAACTACAGCCCCATCTTGCCGGTTTTCTAGAACATAGAGTGCCAACACTCATTCGATAGCACAATCGAAGAAATTGACAATATATTTGCTTTCTGAAAAAGCTCTTTTGATAGCGCAGTAGGAGAAAGAAAAGATTTGTGTTCTAAGCAACGCCGAGTAGAGCACTTTCTTTAGATTAATAGTAGTCATTCGATATCGTATGTTCCAATAATTTAAGCGTTGCGCTCATTTTCTAAAAATATCGTTTAGCAGAGAGAACAGATCGAGTTACATTTTCGACGACCTTGTTTACCGGCAAAATCACGCAACGAGAATAGAGGAGGGTTGAGGGGACAGGGGCCGAGCAATCAATCACGCTTGAAATATTGTTATTTAATTGGAGATTTTTTCTACCGCATCGACAGAAACTTCAGAAAGTATGGTTCTGACACTACGAAAAATTTTCTATACCCTGAGATGCTTATCGTGCTTCTAGCAAATTATACGCGTATAGAAACAAAGACGCATGGCTACTCTGAAACATAACTTTTGACCTGGATACTTCAGCGTTATAAAGGGTTGTTATGAAAAATCGGCGAAGTGCGGTTATAGCCTCAAGTCTCTTCCTTCGAAAAGTCACTAACACTCCTATGAAAAGTTCCTCTCCAGCGAATGGGGTAGGTTTTCATTTGCCCCATTCTAATCAGAAACAGGAAAGAAAGCGATTCATTGGCTTCAAACTTCAAGCAGTATATCTTTTTAATGTTAAATAACTTCGTAAAATAGGGATCATAATCTCACAATCCTAAATTAAAGTTCTCTGTAAGAGTTGGTTATTTCTTGCAATATACATTAAGGCTAAGAACGATCAGCAGCTAAAATAATTCTTCTTCAAAATTTCTTCATTTTACCTGATATACTCAACAACTAGAATCGTAATTTACCGTTCAACAACGAGATCCTCTCATCTTCACAACAGATGAAGTTCCCTTAGCCTTCAATGCTCGATTCTGTTGGAATGTATCACTACTGCCTCTCCATCTTTTTCACTTTTACCGTGCCTTTTCCGTCTGACTCTATGTCTGAGAAGTTTGAATAACACGATTTGGAGGTGCTGAAATCAAAAGAGTTCAGACTTACCATTATATTCAGCATATGTTCATATGACAATTCGAGGAGGAAGAGGGCGGGAGGGGGGGGGGGGGTGGGCAATAGCGTAGTTTACTATGAGGTGCATCGAGAAGCAAGCTCACAAGCTAGCACTGGTTCGTGTTCTTCCTCCAAAACTCTCTTCTAATCAGTTAACGCATTTGGAGCCGTGGACTCACCTCCTCTGCATTTCTAACCCCCACTGTGGCAACGCTGGACTGTCTGCCCCACCTCTCCTGCATCTTTACCCCAGCGTGGAAACGCACTGGATGTGCTACTACCCGATTTCAGTTGTCTCCTGTTATTTCCTCATGTTATCTTATATTTGAATACATTATGTTGTACAAGCAGCAAAATAACAACAATAATACTGAAGTGAAATAACAACATCAATACTAGATTGATACAATAATACATCCATTGCGTTCTTTCGCAGGGTATTACGGATGCAGAGGAGGTAGATCCACGTTCCCACAAGGGTCAACGAATGCTCATGACGCCTTGAATCGGTTAGCTTCAAAACTGTAAGTATATCGCCTACCAACCATGTTCGTATAGTAATTTGAAACATATCCCAACTAATTTCCCCATTAAGTTTACTATGATGCACTCTAGCAGATCCATTCGACTCATGCCCATTCTTTTCCTGCTTTCTAGTGGTAAGGTGAACGAGCGTGAATAGAGGTGTAAACATTTCGCTGAAATTGGCAAATTGGATTAGAAATCGAAGCTTACTTCTTATCAAAGTGAACCTGTGAAACGGGAAGGAGTCTTGGTGCAAAGCAACAATTTGTAAGTTCGCAGTTCTTTTAGTTCAAAATCTAATTATTATCTAACACTACTTTTCATCCGTGATTCGAAACTAATTGATGAATAATTAAAGGCGACCTGCCGTTTACGAGACGTATTATCCGTATTATCTTTAGCTTGGTTCTGTTGAAGAGGCTCGTGGTCAGGTCTGGGTAACTTCTATACATTTTGCATATTGGTGGATGCTGGAGAGAAAAGGATTTTAGAGACGCACCTCCCTTGGAGCATTTCATAATGTAGGGGCTAGCAGTCAGATTCGACTGAACCTTACGACAGAAAGAGACTGAAATGGCCGTAGTTGGAGCAAAATAGTGGAGTAGGTGGATTCCACTAGTTAAGAGGAACATAACAGAGTAGGTGATTCGAGGTAATTACAAGCGCAGCTGATGCAGAAGGAGAGTCGGCGAGTCAGCGAACTCCAACTAGCTTACTAACTCAAGCTAAGTGGCTGATACTTCTGTGTATTATTTGCTTCCCACGCTAACTGCATCAAACCGTTTTGAATCAACTCTATTGTTTATTAGCTTTTTTGATGAGAAGACACAAGGTTATCATTTAGATCTATTCCATACGGCTGCTGTTGACAACCCAACGATTTTGCCTTCTTCGAAGCTATTTTGCTCTTTGTAAGACTTCCAATTGATATTTGATAATCAGTAGCACGAAATTCTAGATGGGAGACCAAGGGAAAATCAGTGGATTATTTGATCAATGTGGGAGGCTTATAGATAGTGCTTGCTGGAAAATCTCTTGTTGTCATTTAAATTCTCACTAGTCTTATGATTGTTACTTGCTGATTCGATTCGCTATTTATGTGTTCAAATGCTTGAAGATCAGATTACCTAAAGTTGAAATACGCTATACGGAGACAAAAAGGGATGCGCGTGGTAATGGCGTTCACCTGCAAGCAATTAGCAGACCATCGTCAAGTCACTTATCACCTTAAATGACACAATCGTTCAATTTTCGAAAATTTTGTCCACAGCCATACTTGTGAGCCTATGTGACTGACACGTCCACAAATTTTCGTAATGAGTCGCTGTTCTAGTTTGACCTTTCGGGTGTCCAGCATATCAGATAGCATGCTCTTGGCAGTAAAACGTCCGCCTTTATAGCGCTAGAATAAAGATGCTGTGTACTACGGTCGTTTCCATCTTGGATTATGTCAGTCACATCGTTATCGCAAGAGTGGACTTATGACTAACATAAAATCATGTTGTGGTGGGAATCTCATTCTTCAAATCTACCGGAAGTTTTTAATTTCTCCAAAAAAAAATTTGCACGAAAAGAGATAGTGCGATCACGCATATATTTATAATCCACCAACGAAATCGGTTGTACAAGGCTTTCTATTGACTAGGATGTGGTCCATTTCTTCATAGTACCATATTACTACATTCCCACTTTGAGCGCTGAGAACTATGCTTACGGAATTATGGCCTACCATGGGTGGTCTTAGTGGTGGCGGTAAATTCAGAAAGCTCCCCACCCTGTTTGGTTCATTCCATTCTTAAATTCCAAAGTTGTTGCTTTTTGAATCTTCCTGAACCGTTCGTTCCGAGTGTTTTATTGAGACCGCGCTCATATTTCAATATATCTGATAATTATTATTTGAGCGAACATGTCATGTGGTCTGTTATGGGCACTTCTACAGCCCGATGCATATGTTTCTGTCTTGGCAGCCTCGTCAGCTGAGCAACCCCTTCATCTTTAGCCAATGCTCTCGGGTGGAATGGAACCCCCTACATAGAGTAGGCGACGACGTACAGTTTACACGTGCCGTCAAGTGAAATAAGTCACTAGATTGGCAGTGTTGTACCTCGATTGCATGTCTGTGTAAACGCTGAGAGTGTGACTCAGATCAACGCAGTATAAACCAAGGACTGTATTCTCAGTCTATCTGTATTTCAGGAAGTTTTTGGTCTACGTCTAGATCATATACATCACCGAAGAGCAAATTACTTAGCTTGACGACTAAACGGTTTAATATTTCCAGTGGGGTGGGGCGACGCAGCTTACTGAGTTATATTACGTTAACATGGTGCTACCACGAGTTTCGCAAAAATTGATGGCTCTATAGGTCCATCCGATGGCATCTTCAAGCTCTAGGACTGACTCCTAATTCAGATAGGAGCTGAGTAATTTTTCGTACCTAATATCACTGCAAAAAATACTATCTTTAACATTTTTGCAGCGACATCTAAATTCGCTTTTGCTGCTGAGTGGACGTTGCTTAATTTGTTAGCTGTTTACTGTGACTCCTTTCCATATTATATCGGTCATTCCCACAGCTTTTATGTAGTCTCGCTCCATTATGTGGTGCCTTTTGCTCTATGCATTCAATTTTTTTTTCTAAGTTTTGAAGATATCTTTACACTTCTTCTATCTCATGCATGCTCTGTGTTCTTTCGCAGAGCCTTCCATGTCATTGGTGCGCATGCAGCTATATTGTCTGGAAAAAAAATGTCGTCCTCTGTCCAATGATGCGCTGTCAGCATTTGATAAAGTTGTATAAACTCTGCAAAGAATTTTGTGATGTTTACCTTACGATTAGAAATATATTCCACTTTATAGAAGGCTTTATGAACTCATTGCTCCATTTTTAACGTTCTTTGTAATCAGAGGATGTGAAAAACACATTGCGCGCCACAGTGTTTTATGAACAACTTGGCAACTTCATTAAATGTTGACTTTTATGGTTACATAGTAGAGGAGTGTTCCTTCTTCACACATAGAAGCTGCATATAAATACCTTAGGAGATATATGAAACAACGTGGGCAGAAATATGTTGGAAGTTGAAGAAATTCCATCTAATCGTGGTGAAAATCCGATTCAAGGAAAATATTTTGCCCGAGAACGAGGCTGTGCTTAGAAAAAAAAAAACTACCGTAGTGACCTGCGTATTACCTGATGCATCACAATGAGCGCTGAAAGAAATCAGGTGTTAAACACTCCATAACAAAAAAAAAATGGGCGTTTTCGGGAAAGAGTAAAAATTTTAACTAGCTAATGTTTACGCGATTCGGTTTATCGCTGCTTCAAAGAGGACGAAATTTCCGAGGCGTTAGTCTTATGGAAAATTTATAGCAACCTCATGCAAGCTAAATGATGTAAAAAATTATTAATTATCCTATGACAGCTGGTGTTTTAGATATCACTTTTGTATATCACGTAATCCGGTTCCGTATTTTGTGACAGCTTCAGCATTTTTTTTTTCATTCGATAACTTTCCTCGCATCTATCATTCACGATGATCCATGAATTTTCTCCTTGGCTTGAATGCTGCTCAAGGATTTCCCTTTAGTTTATTAACACATTCACAAAATTCAGGCCATTTTCAACATTGGTCGACATATCTCAAATCACATCATATTTTATTTAAATGCTGCGAAAGCAGTTGGGATGCACACATTTTTTAGAAAATGCTATTGTCTTACTACAACAAAGTTCTTATTTTCTGAAGCCTATAAAACATAGCTTTAATAAATCCTAATCTTCTTCTTTGAGCCAAACATGAGGTGTCACATTAATCTTTATTCAACAGCCAACCTTTCGGCAGTTCGACTTCTTCAGAGCCTGAGCCTGGAAAGGTCAAGTTTTTTGCAATACAATCAGGCAAATACCTCCACTGCTCCTTTAGAAAAAATTACCAGACCTAAATTTAAATCGCATCAAGCACAAAATCAATTTTAAACATACTATCCGCTTCTTGTATGTGTGCCACTGAATAATTCGAGTGGAGATCACCGGAAGGATATCGCATAGGCTCGTAGTGCACTCTACCCATCAAAATAACAGTCTTATATACTGAATCATATCATGGATGATCACGACGCATTCCTCCCTGCGGTTTATAGGTAGATTGATGGTGTTAATTCAAAAAGCTTTCAAAATATTTCACGCTGATGTTTTTTGTTCCGGCGCAAAGATGGTGACTTCGATCTCAAAATCCACTCCGTCATGTTTCTGTGCTCTACGCGCCCCTGAAGGGGTGTTCCGTCTGTTATAACGCTTGTCAGTAGAGCGGTCCACCCGTTTTACAAGTATACATATCGCTGCACGCTTTGCAAGAGACTAGGTAGACTGTACTTACACTCATGCAATCACCGTCTCCACCGTTAGGCCATATTTTACAATCTTTCATTATACAGAGACGATCACATAAGCGGGTACGACTAATGGGAGCCTTAGAGTATTCGGTGGTATTTCAATGATAGTTACCGATTGCTCTAAACCTTCTTCCTTGAAACAGTGTTTTGTAGCTGTGTTTATCTCATTCGAAAAGAACAGGGGGATATACGGGATTTTTCCTTCCATGGAATTTTGGTGCGGAGGCGTGATGTTTCCTCTAAACCTAAGCCGAGGGATCAAAATTCGTATCCATTAGAAGTGAAGTGGCTATTTCGCGAGCCAGTTTCACAGATTCTACTTTCTGCTCCTCCCCAGTACACACATTGGCGACTGTTCAAAGCATGTTTTCACTAACGCCTTTTCCATATGCGAGGGATGTAAGGAGAGATAGCGATCTAGGTTATTCTTATTACTTGCCTTTCGGTACCACTTTCTTATGTAATCGTTCTCGGTTAAGCTCATTTACACGTTCAAGAAAGACAGCCAATTATCTTTTGATATTTCACGTGTGAGCCTTATATATTCTGACTATTCATTCAACAACCTAAAACAGTTATCCAATTCCTCTTAGTGGAACAGATAACCCTACAATCATCTAAACCTGCAGCAGAGTAATGGTCGGAGATCCATAACTGGTACTACCACTTTCGACAGAAAGGCAATATCCAGGCTAGGTGCCAGTTGCTGCTTCATTGCGCCTCTCATTTGAGCAAGATATCTACCGAACCATCTGAATATTGAGCAATTCAGGCACTCCTTTAGAAGAACCATGAATTGCTGAATCGACAAGTCATACATGTTTACAGCTCCTCGGTGTTGTATCAAAAGCTCGCTTGTGGCTTGCAATGCAGAGTCATTCGATGCGTTGGTATGGAGAGCAGTGACGTCGAATGACTCCACTACGTTCGCGTTATTCGGACTGACGTTACGTAAACAGTCGAAGAACATTTGAGTGTTCGTCAGATGGGCCGGAATATGTCCTAGCAACTGGGATGTTATTAAATTTCATAACCATGCTATCCTATCCGTCGGTCCGCCTGCACAACTGATGATGGGTCTAACTCTGAATATAGATCGATCGTTAGACGTTAGATCATCGGTGGATACAAACTCATGTGTTTTTATGAGCAAGTATAAGCAAGACATGATGCGGATTGGATTTGCAATTAAGAAATGATAGATGCTTTTGAACCTGCCGCTTCTGCCGTATGGACCCACTCATTGTTTAATTTGCGGTTTTGCCTTTTGAATTCCTTAACAGAAGATGGTTGGTAAAGCAAAGCATCTTCGAGATAATTATTCGTTAGTGAGATAGCTAACTGCCGAAGAATCAGCACAAAGTCTCCACCCTTCTCACTAACTGATAGCCTTATACTTTCTTCCCTTATCAACTCTTGAACCTTTTTCATGCCACGCATTTGTACTTCGCTGAGGTTCGAGTGAAACCTTCTAGCACGATAGTGAATAATGGTTTTGAAAGTTTCGTCCGCAAATCTCCGGAATTTTCCATCAACGTCCTTGCTGGGGTCTTGTTGTCTGTAGAACGACTGAGGAAATGATGCTATTGGTACAACCTCTACTTGCTAATCATTATTGTTGGTCTCCCCATCTCTGGCCTTTTCACGCAGTTCACCTTGCAGTTCATGTAAGTTGATTGCAATCCTACGCAAAGGACGTCATAGAAATTGGCTGAGATGGTGAGAGACTTAAACCCAATTCTAATAGCAAACGCGCACCATCAGGGAGAGTTATGCCTTCTAACATCGTGACCCGTGAATTTCATTGAATTTCATGGAAAACATAGCCTCATCAAGTTTTTTCTTGTACAGTTCATATTGCAAGGGCGAAAGCTATCGGACAGCTGGAAATTTGTCCTGCAAAATTACATGATCTTCATCAATGTGTTGTCCATTTTTAAAATGCCCTTCCATCCAAAAATTTCAAATTTCGAGCATCTTTTATAGTTCTTCGGAGTTTGGATTCAAAATATACTTTCAAAAAATATATTGACATTCAAAAGGGTTCAGCACTTACTTTATTTTTTCTAATCTTATTTGAGAGTTTATATTCATAGTTTATATTCACTATACTGGTGCCACTTACCCTAACATCACAACCATTTGCCCGCCCCTCTCTCCCATCCGTTTAGAAGGACACTGTGTAAAATTTGTTATATGCCCATAGTATGATCAAAAAAAAGATCTATTATATAGATCTAAATTATATGTATATGCGTTTATCAAGTAGTCATGATAGAGAAATTGTCGCCTGGTTCAGGAAAACTATTTTCGCCGCAAATGTTTTGGCATAGCTGCTTGAGTAAATTCTCTGCAATTTCGGAACAGCCATGCTAGAGCACCCGCAATTGCTTAGCAATAGACTATGGGGAACCGACGAGAATAATGGTCATAGTTGACTTTCGATTTAGTATCCATCACTAGCAATACTATCAGCAGATTACTATCATTTTAAACAAAATTTACTTCATTACACTTTTCAAAGTTTCAATTTTTGATATGTTTTCACTGACTAAAAAAAAACGTTTGTGTTACCCATGTTATCCACTCTGAAACATCAGTTAAAACTTTTTCTTATCCAAAATTTTATGGAAGAAGTCATAAACGATTCCATCTTTTCTCCCGTATAGCAACAGGTTCTTCCACTGTGTCTGTCAGACTCTGTACTGACACTTGTGCTGACGTCGAGTATTCTGCAATGGAAATGCAGTCGAAGATAATATGCTAACAGTAGTTGCCAAATCGCCTAAGTCTTCTAAGAGTACTATAGAAAATGTTTGAAAGGGTGAAATATGACGGCTGGTAGGAGATTTTAGTAAAGTTCGCGGAAAGGAAAGAAAAGATTTATTTCTTCTTTTTTGTCGAATACTTTCTCAAAGTCACAACTGTGATCAGTTCTTTGCTGACCAAACACTTTAACATAGGTGAGCTCATCAATCCAAATAATGCAAACTGTATAGTTTTTGTAAAATTATGTTCAATTTGGTTATTCGGCAGAGCATGAAAAACCGATCCTTTCCGCTGAACAATAAATTTTCTCATGACTACTAGCAATCATCAGAAAGCTTGAATTTCAGAGAGGACTGCACGTGCTAGTTTTCCTGAAGAGACTTTCTGTAGCGCTGTATCATTCAAAATAGAATTATGCCTTGCATATGCCATGTGTTCTTCTTATTATTTCGCCTATATCTCGCTGGAAAAACCTTTTTCTCTAGACTGTTAATAATCATTCGAGAGCGCAGACCTCAAAATTGGGAAATCTTCTTGTTTCTCAAGAACAGAACAGAAAGAAAAGTTTTGTGCTGCACACGCGCGTATTTCTCACAGGACAGAGCTTTTGTCTTGAGTTATACGTATGCAATCGACAACGTAAGTTTTGGCAAGTTAAACGCTGTGCTGATATAGTGAAAAGGCAGTTTCACTGAAGTGTAGCAGGAAAAACAAGATTAATTTCTACATACGCGACGCATTACTTGTCAACTAGTGTGCGTGAGTGGTGTGGCTCAATAGCGCCGATCGATAGACCACGCAAACGCGACTTAAATGTGGAGAGCGATTTTTGTTAGTAGGTTCAGGATTTTTCTTCGCTTTGAAAGAAACTCCAAGTAAAACGGATGATACTGATACTACAAGGTTTCCTAAACACGTTTTTATGCTTTTCGCGCTTACAGCGAATTATAAACGTGATAAAGATAAAAGCTCGCTGCGAAAGTGAAATTTAATTTTATTTTCAGCGTTTCAGCGGTATAAAAAGTCGTTTTCAAAAAAAAAGAGTAGATACAAATCCTCATTGAAATCTGAGCTTTCGAATAATAGCACTCCCATTAAATGCTTAAATCACAAGATTCATTGAAGTTTCACGAGAGTACAAGCACCATCTGTCCACTTTCATCGATTTGAAGAAAGTCTTTGATTCAGTGGAAACGGAAGCGGTTACAGAGGCTCTGGATAACCAGGGCGTGCCTACTTAGTACATAACGATTCTTCGTGGACTATATAAATATTTCACGGCCAAACTACCTCCATTCTACAACAATATCACAATAGACTCAAGAAGCGGGGTTCGACAAGGCGATACAATTTTGCCAAAATTACTCACCCATCCTCCACAATGCCATGCGAACATTAGAATGGGACGATATGGGAGTGAAAATTGACGGTCGACAATCAAACCACCTTCGCTTTGCTGACGATATCGTTCTCATGACACCAAATATTAGCTAAGCGGAGCGAATGTTGACCGATTTTGATAACGCCTGTGGAAAGATTGGTCTTTAACTACAACGAAAACGACGGTCATGAGGAACGGATGAGTTTTGAATGCCTCATTCACGTTCAACGAATCTAACATCTCCAAATATTTAATCTGCGTTCCACCTAAATCAAGCCAAGTGTACTACGCTACTTACATTGTGATGACTGCACACATACTGGTTCACCTTATTTTCATGTACTAAAGAAACCAACACAAACGCAAGTGCATAAATATTTTTAGTTTCTTGCAAAAATGATTAGAGCACACTGAAAGATACACAAGAAAAATCATACGCGTTTAACTTTTGATGTCAAAAACATTTCGTTCCTATGGAGTCTTTAAAAATAGTTATCTAATAACTTCTTTTACTAAATTTGCGGTAATAAGGATTTTTCAAGAATGACTAGACCAACGAACCTCTCCGTGTGCTAACACTTGATTCTTTATGAGCTTCTCCAGAGAATCGCGATATGGTGGGTAATATTACATCCACGATCACCACATGCACACAATCACTGCTATGAAAAGAACTATGAGCCGAATATCGTCTGGGGCATCACTGAAATGAAGTCGTATTAGAGTCGCCTTTTGATGAGAAAGGGGAAATGAGCTGCGCCGATTCCATTCCGTCTTAATCTAATGTATCACTGTGTGAATGAGCGGAACACCTGTAAACTTTTCATTCTCTCTTTTTGTACTTTAGAGCGAAATCGCACAATCCCTTTACTCCCAAATGTGAGTAACATGTGACTCATATGAGACTGCATGTGCTAGATTTATCTTGATAAATGTCTTTCAAACGTAAGACATTAATTCCAAACAAGACAAAACGTTTCAAATCGCATAGTGGTGGTGCGAAATTCATTGATAGCATCGTCAGAGCTGACCCCATTATCATGAGCGGAAACATGGTTTACGTCATTCCATGGTATCGTGGCTGTTGACACATTACTCGGATGGTATCGTGAATGACTTCGAACACCAATACAAAGTTCGAAGTCAGTTATATATTACAATCTGCTTATAAACAAAACGCATTTCAAAAAACCTTTGCAACTTACAGGGTGGGACGACTACTATATGAATAACTTCAAGGTGACAACAATAAAATAATAAAGCTCACAAATTCTATTAGAGGTACACACTTCAAATTGCTCAACGCTTGCGAACAAAATTTGCAAATAAAATATGCTGGAAGTTTTCTTTCTACTGACATAATTGGAAGGTTTTCTCATCATAGAATGTGTGAGCATATGTCACTAAACATAAGGGTTATAAAACTCACAACTTCAACAACAAGTTCACAAAAAATTCATGTCGAATGTTACACGGGTATGCTCTGTTATAGAATAGCACCTTCATACTAATCGTCATTACTCAGTCTGTTTCAAATGGATTCGGGATCCAATAGCACCATCTGATTGCTTGCATTGAGATCCATGCAAAAATGCTCTCATCTTAGCTAAAAGGACTGAAAGATCACAAAAAATTCATGTTGAAAATTACACCGCCATGCTTTATTATAGAGTAGCACATTCACAAAGTATTTACGTCATTGCTCAGTCTGTTTCAAACGGATCCGGGATCTAATAGTACCATCTGATTGCTTGCATCGTGATCTATGAAAAATTTCTCTCATTTTGGCTGAAAGGTTTAAAGCGCGCAGAAAATTTATGTTGAATATTACACGGGTATGCTCTATTATAGTATAGCACCTTCACAAACTATTCAGGTCATTGCTCAGTCTGTTTGAAATGGATCCGGGATCCAATAGTACCACCAGATAGCTGGCATCGAGATTTATCTAAAAATTCTCTCACCTTGGCTGAAAGGATTAAAAGCGCACAGAAACTTCATGCTAAATATAACACGGTTTTATTCTATTATAGCATAGCACCTTCATATACTATTTAGGTCATTACTCAGTCTGTTTCAAACGGATCCGTTATTCAACAGTACCATCTGATTGCTGACATCGAGACCTATCCAAAAATTCCCTCATCTTGGCTGAAAGGATTAAAAGCGCCCAGAAAATTAATGTTGAATTTTACACGGCCATGCTCTATTATAGTATATGACCTTCATATTCTAAACGTCATTACTCGGTATGTATCAAACGGATCCGGGATCCACTAATACCACCTGACTGCTGGCATCCAGATTTGAGATTGCTCTCATCTTGGTTGAAAGGATAGAAAGCGCACAGAAAATTCAAGTTAAATATTACACAGCTATGCTCTATTATAGAATAGCACATTCATATCCTATTTACTTCATTAGTGAGTGTGTTTCAAACGGATTCGTGATCCAATAGTACCATCTGATAGCTGACATCGAGATCTATCCAAAAATTATCTCATCATGGCTTAAAGGATCAAAAGCGCGCGGAAAATTTATGTTGAATATTACACGGCTATGCTCTATTATAGTATAGCACCATCATAAACTATTCAGGTCATTGCCCTGTCTGTTACAAACGGATTCGGGTTCCAAATTACCATCTGATTACTGGCATCGTGATCTATAAAAAAATTCTCTTATCTTGGCTGAAAAGATTAAAATCGCACAGAAGATTCATGTTTAAACAGCACCTTCATATTCAACATCATTACTCACTCTGTTTCAAAAGGATCCGGGATCGAATAGTAACATCTGATTGCTGACATCGAGATTTAAGATTGCTCTCATATTGGCTGAAAGGATTGAAAGCGCACAGAAAATTCAAGTTGAATATTACATGGATACGTTCTATTGTAGAATAGCACCTACATAGTCTAAAAGTCATTACTCAGCCTATTTCAAACGGATTCGGGTTCCAAAGTACCATCTGATTGCTGGCATTGTGATCTATGAAAAAATTCTCTCATCTTGGCTGATAGGATTCAAAGCGCACAGAAAATTCTGTTAAATATTACACGATTTTGCTCTATCATAGTACAACACCTTCATAACCTATTTACGTCATTACTCATTCTGTTTCAAACGGAACCGGGATCCAAAGCACCATTCAATTGCTGGCATCGAGATCTATGTAAAAATGCTCTCGTCTCGTCTGAAAGGATTGAAAGCTCAGAGAAAATTCATGTTGAATACTACACGGCTATGCTCTATTATAGCATAGCACCTCCATAGTCTAAAACGTCATTACTCAGTCTGTTTCAAACGTATTCGGGTTCCAAAGCACCATCTGATCGCTGCCATCGAGATCTATCTAGAAATGCTCTTATCTTCGTTGAAAGGATCAAAGGCGCACAGAAATTTCATGTTGAATATAACACGGCTGTGCTCTATTGTAGCATAGCACACTGAAATTCCAAATGTCATTACTCAGTCTGCCTCAGACGGATCCGGGACCCAAAAGTGCCATCTGATTGCTTGCATTGAGATCTATCTAAAAATGCTCTCGTCTCGGCTGAAAGGATTGAAAGATTACAAAAAATTCACATTGAATGTTACCGGCCATGCTCTGTTATTGAATAGCACCTTCACATTCTAAACGTCATTACTTAGTCTGTTTCAAACGGATCCTTGATACAATAGGACCATCTGATTGCCTGCATTGAGATCTATCTAAAAACGCTCTACTCTTGGTTGAAAGGATTGCAAGATCACAGAAAATTCATGTTGAATATTACACGGCTATGCTCTATTAAGTATAGCACATACATATCGTATTTACGTCATCAGTCAGTCTGTTTCAAACGGATCCGGAATCAAATAGCACCATCTGATTGTGGCATCGAGATCTATGGAAAAATTCTCTCATCTTGGCTGATAGGATTAAAAGCGCACAAAAAATTCATTGTTGGATATAAAACGGTTTTACTCTACTATAGTATAGCACCTTCATATACTATTTACGTCATTAGTCAGTCTGTTTCAAACGGATCCGAGATCCAATAGTACCACCTGATTGCTGGCATCGATAACTATCTAAGCTCTCAGCTTGGCCGAAATCATTCAAAGAGTACAGAAGTTTCATGTTAAACATATCACGGTTTTGCTCTGCTGTAGTACAGCACCTTCAAATTCTAAACGTCATTTCTCAGTCTGTTTCGAACGGATCCGGGATCCAGTACCCCCTGATTGCTGGCATCGTGATCTATAAAAAAATTCTCTCATCTCTGCTGAAATGATTGAAAGCGCACAGAAAATCCATGTTGAATATAACATGGCTATGCTCTATTATAGTATAGCACATTCATATCCTATTTACGTCATCAGTCAGTCTGTTGTAAACGGATCCGGGATCCAATAGCACCATCTGATTGTGGCATCGAGATCTATGAAAAAATTCCCTCATTTTGACTGATAGGACTAAAAGCGCAAAGAAAATTCATGTTGAATATTACAGAGCTATGCTTTATTATAGAGTAGCACCTTCACGAAGTATTTACGTCATTACTCAGCCTGTTTCAAAACTTATTCGTGTTCCAAAGTACCATCTGATTGCTGGCATTGTGATCTATGAAAAAATTCTCTCATTTTGGCTGAAAGGATTGAAAGCTCACAGAAAATTCATGTTCAATATTACACGGCTATGCTCTATTACAGAATAGCACATTCATATTAAAAACATCATTACTCATTCTGTTTCAAACGGATAACTGATTCAGTGCTACCATCTGATTGCTTGCATTGAGATTCATCTAAAGATGCTTTCATCTTTTCTGAAAGGAACTGAAAGTTCACAGAAAATTCATGTTTAATATTACACGGCTATGCTCTATTACAGAATAGCACCTTCATATTCTAACCTTTGTTACTCAGTCTGTTTCAAACGGATCCGGGATCCAATAGCACCATCTGATTGCTGGCATCTGTATCTATCTAAAAAAGCTCTCTGCTTGGCTGAAATTTTTAAAAGAGCCCAGAAATTTCGTGTTAAATATATCACGGTTTTGCTCTATTGTTGTACAGCACCTTCATATTCTAGACGTCATTACTTAGTCTGTTTCAAGCTGATTCGGGATCTAACAGCACCATCTGATTGCTGGCATCGAGGTCTATTCAAGAATTCTCTCATCATGGCTAAAAGGTTTAAAAGGGCACAGAAAATTTATGTTGAATATTACACGGCTATTCCCTATTATAGTACAGCACCTTCCTATTCTCAACATCATTACTCAGCCTGTTTCGAACGGATTCGGGTTCCAATAGTACCATCTCATTACTGGCATCGACATCTCTCTAGAAATGCTCTCATCTTGGTTGAAAGGATTAAAAGCGCACAGAAAATTCATGCTGAATATTACACGGCTATGCTCTGTTATATAATAGGACCTTCATAACCTATTTACGTCATTGCTCAGTCTGTATCAAACGGATCCTTGACCCAGTAGTACCATCTCATTGCTGGCATCGAGTTCTATCTAAAAAAGCTGTCAGCTTGGATGAAATCATTAAAAGCGCACAGAAATTTCATGTCAAATATAACAGAATTTTGCTCTATTATAGTATGGCACCTTCATATCCTATTTACGTCATTACTCAGTCTGTTTCAAATGGATCCGGGATCTAAGAGTAACGTCAGATTGATGGCATCAGGATCTATCTAAAAATACTCTCATCTTGGCTGAAAGGATCAAAGGCGCACAGAAAATTCATGTTTAATATTACACGGCTATGCTCTATTACAGAATAGCACCTTCATATTCTAACCTTTGTTACTCAGTCTGTTTCAAACGGATCCGGGATCCAATAGCACCATCTGATTGCTGGCATCAAGATCTATCTAAAAATGGTCTCATCTCTGCTGAAATGATTAAAAGCGCACAGAAAATTTATGTTAAGTTTCTACACGGCTGTGCTCTGTTATATTGTAACACCTACTCAACTATTAACGTCATTACTCATTCTGTTTCAAACGGATCGTTGATCCAAGAGCACCATCTGATTGCTTTCGTTGAGATCTATCGGAAGATGTTCTAATCCTGGGTGAAAGGATTAGAAGCGCAGAGAAAGTTGAATATTACTCGGCTATGCTCTATTATAGAATGGTACCTTCATAATCTATTTTCGTCACTACTTAGTCTGTTTAGAAATGATCCGGGATACAATAGTACCATCTGATTGCTGGCATCGAGATCTATCTAAAAATGCCGTGGTCTTGCCAGAAATGGTCAAGAGCCCACAGAAAAATCATGTTAAATATTACACGGCTTTGCTCTGTTATATTCTAGCACCTTCATATTCTAATCGTCATTACTCAGTCTGTTTCGAACGGATCGGGGATCCAACAGCACCATCTGATTGCTTTCGTTGACATCTATCCAAAAATGCTCTCATCTTGGCTGAAAGGATTAAAAGCGCACAGAAAATTTATGTTGAATATTACGCGACTATGCTCTATTTTAGAGTAGCACCTTCATATTCTTATCGTCACTACTCAGTCTGTTTCAAGCGGATCCTTGATCCAATAGTACCATCTGATTGCTGGCATCGAGTTCTATCCAAAAATGCTCTCATCTTAGCTGAAATGACTGAAGCGCTTAGAAATTACATGTTAAATATAACACGGTTTTGCTCTATTATAGTATAACACCTTCATATTCTAAATGTCATTACTCAGTCTGTTTCAAACGGATCCGGAATTCAATAGTACCATTTGGTTGCTGGCATCGAGGTCTAACTAGAAATGCTCTCATCTTGGCTGAAAGTATTAAAAGCGCACACAAAATTAATGTTGAATATTACACAGCTATGCACTAATACAGAATAGTACCTTCATAATCTATTTACGTCATTACTCAGCCTGTTTCGAACAGCTCCGGGATCGAACGGCACCATCTGATTGCTTGCATTGAGATCTATCCAAAAAATGCTTTCATCTTGGCTGGACGGAATAAAAGCGCACAGAAAGTTCGTGTTGACTATTACACGGCTATGCTCTATTACAGAATGACACCTTCATAACCTATTCACGCCATCAATCAACCTGTTTCAAACGGATCCGGGATCCAGTTGCACCATCTTTTTGCTGGTATCGAGATATACCTAAAAATGCTTTCATATTGGATGAAATGTTCAAGAGCGCACAGAAATTTCATGCTGAATGTTACACGGTTTTCCTCTTTTAAAGTATCTCACCTTCATATTCTAAACGTCATTACTCTGTCTATTTCGAACGGATCCGGGATCCAGTAGTACCATCTGATTGCTGGCATCGAGATCTATGTAGAAATGCTCTCATCTTGGCTGAAACGTTTGAAAGAGCGCAGAAAATTCATGTTGTTTGAAAGTTTGTTAAAATGCCATTAATTCACACGCTTTTTATACACAAGATAATTTATAAGATGGTTTTCATAGGAGTTTGGAGATGATATCTGTGCGTGGAAGACTCCATTTGCGCGAAGCTTTACTTTTTATGTTAAATTTTAAGAAAGCCGCCCCGGAATAAAAAGGGAGACTTTTTTTGCATCGCATAGTGACCGTACACGGAAACTTGTTTATTTCGACTAGCCAAAAACGTGAACAACGATGTAGCGACCCCGGACATCAGCAAACCTGAATGCAAAACTCTCGGGAGCTCTACTCTCCCAACAGAGAGTCTTCGAGGACGAACGATTATCACTTTATGTCAAGTGAATTTTTCACCTAACACAGAGTGTTGCGCAGTAGATTGCTCATTGGCTGGTATTTTTGTCATATTATAGCTTTAGTTCGGTAGGGCTCCCGAGAGAAGTGACTATAAAAAGATTGACAGATGACGGGTTCTTCGCGACTGACGAGTCTGTAAAGACAAAACACGCGTATCGGGTTGTACAAGAGCCCTTAGTAGACCACATGACAAGTTGGCTCAAATAATAGAAAGGATCTATTAAAATTTGAGCGTGGTCCCAAGCACTCGAAATAAAGGTATAAATCCATTTTGTCGATGGAATGTTGGGCTTGCTGCTACATGTTTTTCTATAATAGAAAATTCTAGGCCACAAAAAGCTGGCTTTTGGGAGACATCTCCCTATTTCCTCAGTGAGACGATCACTTCCTTAGGTTATACTTTTTACGCTAAGAATTAGTGCTTCAGCAGTCGAAATCTCCCACAATGAAACAAAGTGGAGGTTCGCCACGTGGAACATATCACTGAGATTTTAAATTTATTCGTCTCACAAAAATCGCTTTTGAAGATCTACATTTTGGAGAAATGCTTCAGAATTTAAGGGCACCTATCAAAACCCGTAAAATGGATATTTCACTAAATCCACTGTAACAAAGTGCTAGAAATATGACAGTTTGGGAAGCGATAAGGTGGTCGAAGTCGAAACCTGCACACAGACTAGTGTACATTTTCACACACATAACTGCATGAATGATATATCAGTCCTTTATAAGAGCACATTTATACACTGCTCAATAGATGTCGCATAATCTACTTAGATCTGATACCAGATTCGCGACAATGAGGCAAATACGTAAGTCCAAGAAGAACTTTGACGCTATACTGATGAGCAAACAAAGGTATTTCAACGTGATAAGTGAATAGTATCCTTACCTGTGAGCACGGGAAACTCAGACAAAGCAATGATTGTATGAAAGCAACTTGTTTTTAATGCAGTTATGTGATTCTAGGCTTCTCTGGCAGAATCATGGAGATATTTGACTGACTAGGTTGTTATCAGCAAGAGCATTTCAACCTTTGTCAGGTCGTATATATGCAATTTCGCGCTCTTTGTTGCGACGACAAGCAAACGGGTACGAACCAGCTTATGCCACGGTTGTTCAATGCATTTCAACCATTGCTTCAAATTCTTTAACAGACTCTTTCTATGCATCGCTTAACAGCGACTCCCAACAGAACAGTGGTCAGAACAATGTGGAACCGCTCTGTTAGCAATGTGATCACAAGTTAGGGCATATAAGTAAGATAAATATAAGGGTACTTCTCGACACCGTCTTTTACCTGTCGATTTTTAGTATTCCGATTAGTTGTTATGGTGAAAGACAAATGCGAACGACTATCGTACAGGATAACGTCTTAGAGCACGTTTCGATCTTCTTGAGTCCATTAATGCTTCTCTCTCTTGTTCATTTCCAAAACTTCTATTCTATGATAGGCCTGCATATGCGCATTCTTTAACACATATCTTGCTGGATGTGTTAGGTAGCTTTTTGTGATAGTCTAGGCGCAAAATTCAGTTTACCTCACCACATACTAGTCATAGTTCAAGCACAGTTCAGGAGTTCTGTTAGATGCTCCTCATACTTCACGACCTGGTGAAGTGGTCAACTTTATTTCCTCTGTATTACTCGACGCCGGTAAGAAACATTGGTTAGATACGGAGTGGATATGAAATATAGGTACCACAGCTACAAAGCGTTTAATTAGAAGGAATTTTTATTTTTAACATATATATATATATATATCCCATAACTGTCAAAGTAACTGCTTTTAATGTCGAATCAACCCTTAGGACATAAGGTTGACGGCTGGTTGCTGACAAATTGATGCGTTGTAGCGTAGAGTGGTGGCAAGACAGGCTTCGGTAATACATCGAGATAGATCACGTGCTCCAGGATAGGGTGAGATATGGGTTCGCGTCCCGCCGTCGCCAAAGTTTTGCACATTACTCAGCACTATTGAAAGTGAAAATAGTTTTCGGGCCTTTTACTGACAGAAGTGCTCAGGTTTATATCTGTCCTTTTTCTACATATAAAACCTATATCATAAAGTAACCTGCTGAATAGTGTGATAAAACACTCCTTTTGTGTTTAATTTCTGCCACTCTGTCTTTTGGCTACCATATTTTGCGATTCTCCTGCCCATACGAAAGGTAAACCGAAATTTCTCGAAATCAACATTACAAAAAAAAGCGACATGCTCTGCATTGGCTACCGCCATTCAGAATAACTGGAGACAAACGTTTCAAAGCACGCGCAAAAGACTATTACAGTCCTTCAAATTTATGTGTACGTTTTACGGAAAACTGGTGGACATAAAGTAGGTAAATTATAACAGTTTACAACATTCATCTCAACATATGACGGCGAAAAAACTTCCGATTTAATTGGTATTATTTCGATAAAGGAAGTAGAGGAGGAAGCACTAAACAGGGGGGTAGAGGTAAGACTACACAAAACTATGTGGGCTTCATAAGGTGAACTTAGTTTCAGCAGTTGCGGGCCACATTTGTTGTTGATGTTGCGAGATGTTTCTTCGTCATCGACCCATCTTGATCTCACGGTTTGAAAGCAAAATCAGGTTCTTTCATACCGATAGGTAACAAATAAAAAAGGATTTCACTCGCTGGACAGGAACATTTCTTAGGAGTGTTAGTGTTCATTCTAAAGCTGAGACATGAGGCTACAGCCCCACGTCACCGCTTTTTGAAACAACCTATTATAACGCTGTAAACTCTACACAGAACCAAGTATCAGACGCACACATTTTCGCTCTGCAGAGCTCTTTCTTTGAACTGATAGTAACCATTTGATAGCTCAATTGAATTTAATTCCAACGTTATGCTTATATCCTCAAAAGACCATTTCTATGAAGCGCAGCAGCTAAAATAAGTTGGATTCCCATCTGTGATCAATGGCTTCATTGGCCAACTCACTTATGGGTCTGTGAGGCTCCCACGTGAAGCGCTGACGCAATACTTATTTAGGCGTCATATGCCAAAAAAACTGATGGAGATCGCGCCATAGAACGTGGTTGCCAGCCAAGCGCACGTAGGTCGGCTGATGCTGCCAATGATCGCAGATTTGAATCTACCTTATTTCATGCGTACCAGAGAAATGGTTTTTTTATGATATAAGCACGGCGTTAGAATCAAATTCGACTACGCCATTAATGATTGCTAATAGTCCAAGGATAAAGCTGTGTCCAGCGAGAAATATGCAAGTCTGAAGCCAAGAAATCCTTCCCACTAGCAACGTGAAAAAAGTTTTTTTGAGAGCCAGCAACATGGGGCTGTATCCCTGTGTTGCAGCTTTTAAATGATGGCCAACATTTCCATGAAAAATTGCTCTCCAGCAAATAAAATCGGTTTTTCATTTGTACCCTCCTAATGAAAAAAAAACCGAATTTACTTATGCACGAACCAACATCCCTTCCGTTGCTTAAAATAAATATGCAATAACAGCAATTTCGACGTCATTAGCAACCAAACAGGGAGCGAGAAATGCGTTTATAACGACGTTCAAAATAAGCACATGTATTCAAGTTTACTTCCGATTACGGAACGTGCATTCACACCATCATCGCATGAAACACGATGACATCTCAGCATCGCGTAATTTGTGATAGAAGAAACTTTAATAACGATATAAATAGCAGAAACAATGCCACAGCTTCCTCTGAAACAAACACTTTCGAAGAGAAAAGCAAGATCCTTACGAAAAAGTCGTACATTAAACTGTCACTGAACATTTCCATGCTATATACTTACATTGAGCCATATTTCTAACACTTTTTGTTTAGCTCATAAGCCAGCAAGTGTGACTTATCGTAGGGGTTAACCTGCCCTCTCAATATCGCAAAATTTGGACTCATTATGAGGCAGCACCAGCCACGGCGTCCGCTCCTGTCCTTCGCGCTGCCTTCCCGCACACATTCATCGGAAAGGCGGTACAAAATTGCGTGAAGAAATATGTGACGTAGGAGGAACTCGACACACCGGAAGCCCACGACCACTAGACCACCACTGGGGTTAATGAGGAGCTATAACCTCGTGTATCACGCGAGTTTATTATTCTGCGTTATCATATGTATAATGCATAGTTCAAAACGAGAAAACGCGCAAACGTGTATGCACATTCACATATAGAAGCGCATGCAAAAAATTTACTTTCTCTATAAGCATTCATTTATGCTGTACCGTATCGGTGTCGCGTAGTCTAGTTAGGTTTTATACCAAATTCGTAGCAATGTTACATAAACGTAGGTCCAAGAAGAAGTTCGACGTTTTCTGATGAGCAAATAAGGTTTTTTTATGAGCATGTTGAATATTATACGGCTGTGCTCTATTATAGAACAGTACCTTCATAACCTATTTACGTCATTACTCAGTATGTTTCAAACGGATTCGGTTTCCAAAGTACCATCTGACTGCTGGCATCGAGATCTATCTTGAAATGCTCTCATCTTGGTTGAAATTAAAAAGCGACCAGAAATTTCATGTTGAACATATCACGTTTTTGCTCCATTGTTGTATAGCACCTTCATATTCTAAACGTCATTACTCAGTCTGTTTCAAACGGATTCGGGTTATAAAATACCATCTGATTGCTGACATCGAGGTCTATGAAAAAATTCTCTCATCTTGGCTAAAAGGATTCAAAGGGCACAGAAAATTCATGTTAAATATAACACGGTTTTGTTCTATTACAGTATAGCACATTCATATCCTATTTACGTCATTACTCAGTCTGTTTCGAACGGGGTCCGGGATCCAACTGCGCCATCTGATTGCTGGCAAATAGATTTATCTAGAAAGGCTCTCATTTTTTCTGAAAGGATTAAAAGCGCACAGGAAATTCATGTTAAATATTACACGCCTCTGCTCTGTTATAGAATAGCTCCTTCCTAATCTATTCATGTCATTACTCAGTCTGTTTCGAACGGATCTGGAATCCAATAGTACCATCTGATTGCTTGCTTTGAGATCTATCCAAATATGCTTTCTTTCAGCTGAGAGGATTAAAAGCGCGCAGAAAGTTCATTTTGAATATTGCACGGCGATGCTGTACCCTAGTATTACACCCTCATATCCTATTTACGTCATTACTCAGTTCGTTTCAAACGGATCCGGGATCCAGCAGCACCATCTGATTGCTTGCATTGAGATCTATCCAAAAATGCTTTCTTCGGCTGAGAGGATCAAAAGCGCACAGAAAATTGAATATAACACGGCTATGCTCTATCATAGAACAGCACATTCATTCATTACTCAATCTGATTCGAACGGATCCGTGATCCAATGGTACCATCTGATTGCTGGCATCGAGGTCTATGAAAAAATTCTCTCATCTTGGCTAGAAGGACTAAAAGCGCACAGAAAATTCATGCTAAATCTTACACGGTTTTGTTCTATTATAGTGTAGCATATTTATATCCGATTTACGTCATAACTTAGTATGTATCAAACGGATCCGGGATATAATAGTATTATCTGATTGTTGACATCGAGATCTGTCTAGAAATGCTCTCATCTTGGCTGACAGGATCAAAAGCGCACAGAAAATTCATGTTAAATATAACACGGTTTTGTTCTATTACAGTATAGCACATTCATATCCGATTTACGTCATTACTCAGTCTGTTTCAAACGGATCCGGGATCCAATATTACCATCTGACTGCTTGCATTGAGATTCATCTAAAAATGCTCTCATCTTGGCTGAAAGGATTGAAAGCTCACAGAATTTTCATGTTCAATATTACACTGCTTTGCTCTATTATAATATAGCACCTTCATATTCCAATCGACATTACTCAGTTTGTTTCAGACGCATCATTGATAGAACAGCACCATCTGATTGCTCGCATTGAGATCTATCCAAAAATGCTTTCAGCTTATCTGAAAGTATTAAAAGCGCATAGAAAATTTATGTTCAATCTTACATGGCTATGCTTTAGTATAGAATAGCACCTTCATGATCTATTTACGTCATTACTCATACTGTTTCGAACGGATCCGGGATACAACAGCGCCTTTGATTGCTGGCATCGAGATCTACCTAGAATTATTCTGATCTCTGCTGAAATGATTAAAGCGCATAGAAAATTCATGTTGAGTTTTACACGGCTATGCGCTGCTATATTATAACCCCTTCATAATCTATTAACGTCATAACTCATCCTGCTTCGAACGGATCCGGGATCCAATAGTGCGATCTGATTGCTTGCGTTGAGGTCTATCGAAAAACGCTCTCATATTGAGTGAAAGGATTAAAAGCGCTCAGAAAATTATGTTGAATATTACACGGCTATGCTCTATTATAGAATAGCACCTTTATAATCTATTTACGTCATTACTCATTCTGTTTCTAACGGATCCGGGATCCAACAGCACCATCTGATTTCTTGCATTGAGATCTATCCAAAAAATGCTCTCATTTTTTCTGGAAGGAATAGAAGCGCACAGAAAGTTCATGTTGACTATTACATGGCTATGCTCTATTATAAAATGACACCTTCATAACCTATTCACGTCATCACTCAGCCTGTTTCAAACGGGTCCGGGTTCCAGTTGCACCACCTTTTTGCTGGCATCGAGATGTACCTAAAAATGCTTTCATATTGGATGAAATGTTTAAGAGCGCACAGGAATTTCATGCTGAATGTTACACTGTTTTCCTCTATTACAGTGTCTCACCTTCATATTCTAAACGTCATTACTCAGTCTGTTTCAAACGGATCCGGAATCCAATAGTAACATCTGATTACTGGCATCGAGATTAAAGAGAAAAGCAAGATCCTTACGAAAAAGTCGTACATTAAACTGTCACTGAACATTTCCGTGCTATATACTTACATTGACTCATATTTCTGACACTTTTTGTTTCGTTCATAAGCCAGCAAGTGCGACTAATCGTAGGGGTTAAAGCCCTCTCAATATTGCAAAATTTGGACTCATTATGAGGCAGCACCAGCCACGGCGTCCGCTCCTGTCCTTCGCGCTGCCTTCCCGCACACATTCATCGGAAAGGCGGTACAAAATTGCGTGAAGAAATCTGTGACGTAGGAGGAACTCGACACACCGGAAGCCCACGACCACTAGACCACCACTGGGGTTAATGAGGAGCTATAGCCTCATGTATCACGCGAGTTTATTATTCTGCGTTATCATATGTATAATGCATAGTTCAAAACGAGAAAACGCGCAAACGTGTATGCACATTCACATACAGAAGCGCATGCAAAATATATACTTTCTCTATAAGCATTCATTTATGCTGTACCGCATCGGTGTCGCGTAGTCTAGTTAGGTTTTATACCAAATTCGTAGCAATGTTCCATTAACGTAGGTCCAAGAAGAAGTTCGACGTTTTCTGATGAGCAAAAAGGTTTTTTAAGTGAAAAAAGAATATTAGCTATCCCTGTAAGCGTTCTGCTGTGCCCTCATTTAGAACACTCAATGAAAGGCTCTTACAAAGCAGTAATCATACGAAAACAACTTGTTACTAATGCAATTTTGTGACTCTGGGATTTTCTGGCAGAGTCTTAATATTCAGCAAAATAGATTCTAATCAACAGGACCATTCCACGTTTTCTGAGGGGATATAATACCACTTGCAATTTATATGGCTGTAAGAGGACGTGGCTAGCGAAAAGATCCAAGTATTACTGGTTGATGATTTTCTCCATTGCCGTTTTGCAAGCTGTAAGTGTCCCATCAGGGCGTCAATGTGCAATCATCTTGGTCTTGTAATTGGCGAAGCTTCGCTGGGCTTTGCATATGCTCTTTCCAGCTTTTGTAGGTTTTGCCATGATTGCTGCTCGTCTATCTTTGAGGCATTCTTTTATCGATTCTCTGCAACATTCAACAAGTTCGGACCGGTTCCCTGTAGCTCTTACGATTGCACGTTGACGTATCAGCTCGAGTGTCTGCAGAGACAAGCGTCTCTTCGTGGCTGTAAGACTCTCGGCTTTCATAGCGCTAACGTGAACACATTCAACGACTTGGTCGTATTCTTTGTCGATGATTTCGACAACGGTATCTTCCCAGGAGCTCATTAATGATTTGAATACGTCCCACTTTATGGTAGTTCTGGAACTACGTTGTTTAATTTTAGCGGCTTTCTCTCCTTTTCGCAAAGAGCGGAACGCTGCGCGAAGGAGGCGATGGTCTGATGCCGTTTAGAGCTTAGGAATAATAGCGACATCTGTCAGGCAAAACTATAGATTTACTAAGATGTGGTCTATTTCGTTGTAGTACGCTCCATTGGGAAATTCCCGCGTCCATTGCTGAAAGTGAGGTTTTTGAAATTGTGAGTTACCATGAATGGTTTGAGTCGTCATGATATACTCAGATAGCCTCTCACCGTGTTCATTCCATTTCAGTCCGTGAGTCCCAATTTGGCGTTTCTTTGGAGCCTTTCTAGGTCCAATTTTTGCTTTAAAATCTCCAACAATGACCTCAAGGAATGTATGCTCTTCTCCGAAGGACTTTTCGTGGTCCATATAAAACGCATCGTCTTCGTCAGAGCTTGATGTTGGCGCGTAAGCAACGAAGATGGTCAAAGCCGGCATAGAAACACACCGTTTCAACCGTAGTCGTCCGATATGGGTTGTTAGTTGTTTGAATGAATTGATGTTTACGGTCAAATTCGATTTAACGAGGAAACCAACACCTCCGACACCTCTGCGATCGCATGTTCCAAGGAACAGTTCTTCTCCGGTGTCATAAACAGCGTGAAAAGGGTGGTCTTTTCTTGTCTCAGCCAAGCCAGTGACGTCGTAACTCATCGTTCTCGCTTGAGTCAATAGATCTTCTACAGCGGATTCGTGAGCAAGTGTTCTTGTATTGCAGGTACAGATCGTCATGTTAATCCGTTTCGATCTTGGCAGCATAGTCTGTCCTTGAGATTTTAGCAGCCTCTCCTTACCCGTCCTACCTGGCGTTGCCGTACCAGGGGCTCTCTCGAAGTCAGGAGAATGAGGCCCATATATGTTATTGTTTTTGGAAATTTGATACCCAACGCATAACTTGCTAAGCTCTAAACGTGGGACTGGGTAGTCACGCGTAGCTCGTCAGTCTTTCTCGGAGGAGTGGGAGGAGCTTATTTGTTGGAGGCGACTCCCAACCGCCTCCCGTGTACTTCCCAACCGCTGGATTACAGGTCTTTGGACAACATGACTCGTAGAAATAGCGCTTTCTCAGGTCGGCGCTGGAGAAGCGGGGAACTTATCCTCTGAATCCACCTGCGACTCTGGGAAGCAAGTGGTCGCTTTTGGTCTGCGTTTGTTTCCCCATCCACCACCTGGGAATGCGCCACGTGTCTTCGCGATCAACCGGGCGGAATCCCTCAAAGAGCGAGGTTCATGGGGTGTTGAGTATAATATTTTTTTAATACTAGTGATGCAGTACAAACAGTCAAGCGTAACCACAGCACAAATAGCACAACAATCGTGCTGGCTTACGTTTCGGCAAGGTTCGTCATCTTCAGAGCCTGGAAAGGTCAAATTAATTCTCAAATCATTCAGTCATAAACCTCCATAACTTCAGCAGAAAACGTAAGAAACGAATTTTTGTATCGCATAACCTGAACTTCATTCCAAAATCACACCGACCAGCTTAGATGTTTTAGGTCTTTCAATCATTCATTGAAGACCTGCCACTTAGAGTCAATGCACAAGTGATACTGTGCCTGCTCAGGCTGGGAACATCAGCCTGAGGTATGGTACGAGGTCACGCGTTATTATGGAGCACTCCTCTTTGCGTTTCATTCCTGGGCCTTTACTATGTATCCAAAAGGCTTCCAGAGTCTTACGCGTGGATGTTTTTGATTTCTGTGCAAGGACCGTGAATTTAACGTCAATATCTGCCCCTTTATGCTTTTGTTCCTTATGTGTGCTTAGTGAGGTTTTGGGTGGGAGTTACGTTTCCCAGCTATGTGCTCTTTTACGCGGATGCAGAGTGGTTTACCGTTTCGCCAACATATTCATCCCCGCATGCCTCTCAAGAGATTAGGTAAATGGTACAGATCTCATACAATCACCGTCTCTGCCTTTTGGGCAAACTTTGCAGTCATTTGTTCCGCCAAGGCGGTCATACAGGCGGTTGCGGATTAATTGCCGCTTTAGTGTATTCGGTGGTATCTCGACTACTGCTACCGAATTATCCAAACGCGCTCTTTCCAAGCAAATATATATATACCTAATGGCCCCGTACTGTTGGTGAGCCTGGAATGATGAAACAGTTGTTTAGTACCGTATAAGTGGCATTCAAATCCTATTAAACGTTCAAAAGATGTTATCATATTGTCACATTATTTCTGTTTATGAGCGAGGTCTATACAAATAGTCGAAAGTAATGCTATGATTCATTCTACTGGCCGTGAGCGCTCGACTGAGGTGTTTGCAGTGTGGGGGATTCTATCACTCGACATATGGTGGTCTATGTAATTTGGAATCGATTCCTATGTGGCTAGGGATATGTCTCCCTCGAAAGGATTTGCTGAACCAAAGAGCACCGTACTAATGAGGAGCTTGGAAAGAAGGCGAAATAGCTGTTTAGTACTGTGAAAGTGCCCTATCAGACTTCACTCAAAAAGCTCAAAACATATTTTCATGCTATCAGATTACCATACATATATGTATATGTATGCATATGTGTCTATAAAAAACATATATATGCATGTAATTACTTATCGAAGTAAGCATGCACACGCCCAAACGCCTTATTATACATTATATATGTATGAGATAGAGTCCCTAAGCTTGGCGCAAAAAATAGCCATCTCCAATGGCTACAACACGATAGGGGCTCTTCAGGCTAGGAATAGATTAGAGGAAATTCGGCAACTTCAAACGGAAGGTCTTGCGAGGATAAAGTTCCTTACGTCCTGCCCTTCATCTCTAACAAAGTAAGTGCAGCAATTAAAGGCTGCTTGGAAAGAGCGCGTTTGGATAATTCGGTAGCAGTAGTCGAGATACCACCGAATACACTAAAGCGGCAATTAATCCGCAACCGCCTGTATGACCGCCTTGGCGGAACAAATGACTGCAAAGTTTGCCCAAAAGGCAGAGACGGTGATTGTGTGAGATCTGTACCATTTACCTAATCTCTTGAGAGGCATGCGGGGATGAATAT
>JAHQIW010000779.1:20000-32440 GCA_019055375.1 Parelaphostrongylus tenuis | reverse complement strand
TACCAATTCTACCGCACCACGAAGAGTATAGGAATAAGACTCAGTGTACCAATGTGAGCCTATCGAACGCGAGAGCGAATTGTGTGGGGAGCCAATATTTAGACACCGTGTGCCCTCAACAGCATCACACCTCCTAACACACATGCGACCGAATTGACGCCCTCTTAGACCTAAGCACGCACTTATAAAAGCAAATAAGCCAGCCTCGCCCATAGATTCAGACAAATATTACAGCATTACCATACCACTTTTGTACGACAGCCTTTTATACAGTACCCCGGCGTTCAACATGATATAATACTATGATCTAGTCGCACTATACATGTCTGAGCAGCGTCGTTTTTAGAGCTAGTCGCCCGTATCTCCAGGAAGCCTCTTGTTTTCGCTAAACTTTCGGGACTACATCGCCACGCTACCACACCTCCACCTCGGTTCCTCTATTTTTTTTTTTTCTGTTTTTCCTATTTCCAAGCCCGAAATCCATATGCAGGTTAAATCCTTCTATCAAGGAATTGTACAACATCGAGTAAATAAACAGCACCCCAAATCAGATGACGTAACTTACCTGATATTGTAATTCAAGCAACTCCTAGCTAACTCGATGGTCGATTAAACCATCTTATAGAGAGATTAAACATAACGAGAGGGAACAGACTCCACCTGAACGTAATAGACGGGAGACGTAAACCAGCGGGTAACTGATGCAGTCCAACAAGAGGTCACGCCAAACATGCACCGCCTGTAAGACATATATAGACTAACATGCTCAAAGCATATTACTATAATATATAATATCCGCACTCACGCTATCAGTTATGACATTAGATTAGATCGACAGCATAAGAGTTACCGTTTCGCAAGGCTTTAAAAGCACCAAATACAATAAACATAAAGAGAGATCAAAAGATCATGGTAACTTGTACCAAAAAAGCAAACACATTGATTGAGTTTTTATAAAAGCTTAGCTACAATTAGCTTTGAGTAATAGCCACTCCTGCAAGAAGAATCTTGTTACCCCCAGCGAAATCATCAAGTCATGATAACAAAAATGAAATAAGCGGTTTTATGCAACATGATATTGCGTCACACGCTTACAGCTTTAAAAAAGGGGCGAGTATCTGCAAAAACCAATCGCTTTTTTTTGGCAATAAGAGCTGTATGTCTAAAGTCTTAGCTTTTTGAATGATATATCTCACTTCTACGAAAAAACTCCTACTCCAGCGAATGAACGCAATAAGGCTTATCCCAATTATGCCAGCCCCTCATAACTTCAATTGTGCCCGCAATATAATAACCTTTACTCTCATCAAATGTTACGCCTAGAAGTTTCAGTACTTTGAGGCTATCAGAAAAGGATTTTTTCATCTAAGCCTTCCATGAAATCCGAACAACTCAAGCATTTATTGCCCTAATACTGTTGACACCTGTACTTTAGCATTCGAATATTATTACGTAGACCTCACATCGCATATAAGGCAACACATACAAGGTGCCTCGTAAAAAGCTACTATCTAATTCTGAGTCTTTGTTGGATTCGGACTGAATAATATCTTCTACATCTTAAATGGCCTGCACAAATGTTAGTGCAATTCTTATGTTTAGTTTTTGGTACTCTAGCTTACCGCCTTCCATGTATCGCATATTTTCGAGTATGCTCAAGTTTAGGAACGTAAAACTCGATGTATCGTCCGATGTGCCATTCAGAACTTTGCATCAAAGTATGGAGTGAAAACAGAAGCTCCTACACTACGAGTCCTTAACTCAGCTTACTGACAACCACGCTGTATTGCACCCGTATAAAGTGCTAAACAGAGTCATGCCATGACTAAAAAATAACTCAACTTCGCTCTTGAATCTCTACCATAGCTACTGAAGAATGCGGTTCTCGAGGGGATAATGAAGTAGCAAAAGGAAGACTATCTACAGTATTTGTACGTCCCCCCCCCCCTCCCCTCGAGCACGCAATATGAGCAGTTGATTGAAGTCCTAACAACAAATCTAATGCGCCCAGCGCGGCATAAATGATGGGAAGGGCCGTGCAGATCCACTCTTACCAACACGGTAGCCATGAAAGCAATTTGCCAATAGCATAGTGTAAGAAAATGTTAATACTATTTTTCCTAGCACTGCCAGAAATCAAAGCGCATCCAGCAGCCTTTTTAAGACTGAAGCATATTGCTTGACCATCGTGAAGGGCAATGAAGGGGGCACTATAACCTGTTAATCCGGCTATGATCATGTGCGAAAGCAAATTATTCACTTTGATAAGAAATTTTCCATAAGATAGAGTTAACAATCATGTGCGAAAGCTATGAGAAATCTAGACGGAGCGAACTAGCCTGTGCGTGCTTATGTGCTTTAAAAAGACGGTTATTTTACAGCGCATGCTGGCATTCAAAATGCCTATTATGTCAAGCGCCGGCCCACGCTTTTAGGTTATCTCACGCTATGTTATCCGCTAGACAAATTTTAAACCTGTAGACAATTGTAGCCATCCCGTGTGTATCGCTCAGATTGATAAGTAAACCATGATGAACTCCAAAAAAATATAGAAGTAGATATTTATTTCGGTGAAGCGTATTTTTACGACGCCTGCATTGAAAAGGTCCTCTTGTGTTGCCCAACAAAGAATATCTTCTCGCAGCGACAGAGCTTCCCCCCCCCCCTTCTTAAATTACATACATATAAACTTAGTTGGAATAATGATAAGATTTCGATGTATATCCATCGCTTGTGCCTGTCATTCTTCGAAGTAGGAACATTATGCTACACACAGCTGTTCTAGCGATTGGCAAAATGGAAAGTGAGTTTAACATATGCCGCACATTATAGCTAGTCATTAGAATATGGTGACTGTGATGTGATGACCCTAGACCATGCAAGCAGTCGATTTAAATGGGAGCTTGGCAGACGTCATGCCCTTATGACTCTAAAAACCATTTTTTGTAATCTGAATGTATGATTTTTCTCCGCTCTTGAGCGAAAACTCCAAATAAAACTGTACAAATCTCCGCATATCTACAAGCACTTCTCTTGCCCACCCTCTGTCATAGCTTACTCAGATGAATTCGTCAGCCCCAAAAAACAAAACGTGGATAAATAGATTTCTAGTATAAAGTTGTACCGCCTCAGGCTCTATTAATATGGTTTTTGCCCTCAATGCTACACGATTGTTGATACACCGCTCTAGCAAGCCGCCATAATAACTCACAAGCATTTTCGATAGATAAATTGCCCCTCGTATAACTTAAGCTGTAAGATGCAAGCCTAAATTGGAAAGCTAAATCTTCCTTGGCTACTCACAAGCACATATGATGCGATAAGCCGCAAGAAAATGTTTGGGCTGAAACGGTCCGAAAAAAGCACTGCATTAGATTGTGGATTTGCGAAGCTTCACTGAAGCTCTAGATGAACAGTAGCAAAGCATTACAGTCGCACTCGCCCGCGCCGTTTAAGCAGAATAGTACGCCATCCGTCGAGCTGTTATCCCTTGAGACAGTACGAATAAGAGACATTTTTTATCTGACATGTCGAATGAGGTACAAAGTGCCTAGACCGAAGAGTTCGCATTAATATGCTTGCAAGACCATCGTATCAACATTCACGCCATAAACTAGGGTAAATGGTCATGAGGAGCAGGCCAAAGTAAGTTTCACAATAAATTTTACCAGTGTAAGACCCAAAAATAGAAGCGTGTATAGAATTGCTCACCGTCATTTCGATCGATACGCTCGTCAGCCGCGGTCGTTCTATGAACTCAGCATCACTATGCGTTAAGTGGTAGCCGTTCATACAGCCATCACAGCTCAACGAGTAGTTCTCGCTCGATCCAAAGCTTTTCACTGGACATGTTCCGATGGCGAAAAGCTCAATTCATTTTAAGCTCGGTCGATATAGAGATCAAAATACCTGCGAATGTTTCATTGAACAGTTAAAAGCGGGTTAGCCGAGTATAAACAAACTTACTTTCAATGTTGTTGCAGCGCCGTAAAAGGCCTCTTTGAAGATCTCAAGCATGGGACGCCCTACAGTAAAAGTTAACAGCCCTCAGTCTTATTATAAGATCTTAGCGCCGTTCGAATAGCCTTCTGCTAGAATGAGTTGATGAGAAGCCCCGTAACTTTAATCCAGTGGAAACAACTCTCATCACTAATTATTGAATAACACGAAGGACATATGTCATATTACTTGGACACTATATAGAAAATTACATTTTGAATATAAATCTAATGAAGGCCCATTACAATATTAGGTATATTATACCTTGAAAAGGAACTTCGTGGTTCGCCCTGCCCTAGACCAATCAAAATCTATCATGCCATACACGGAAAAAAGCTCACAGAACCTCGATTCAATGGCCATGCCCATACAAAATCCCCTAATCCAAATACAGGCCTAGCGCCCACCGGTGCCATTGGATGACAGCATTAGCCTCTACAAGCCCGACCCCCCCCCCCCCTAAAATTATTAGCCTTGACTGCCCTATTTGCGCGCCATAGAATAGCTATCTTCTGAAAACGAAGATTTTAATGAATTGCAACGCCAGCATCCATCTATCAAAGTTAGTGTTTCCCCTAAAAAGTATCACATATGATAAAGCATCTAGATGTTGCAGATGGAAGTGTTTCGAATGAAGAAGCATATACCTATTATTTTACAAATACGTTGCCCCCCCCAGTGCCGAAATCAAGAAAGCTAAGTACTTAAGAGAATTTAAAGTCACCCCACGTAAACCTCATATAATAGCTCGAAAAACAACCCAAAGGCCCCACGTATTTTCTCTATGATCGGGGGTAAGGATACGGATGCCGAAGTCCATGACCTAACATTGCGAGCCTAATCTTTATTTAAATTGATTCCAGAGCAATACGAAGCGTTTTTTTGCAAGACCGTTCCCAGAGCAACAGAAAAGAACCGTTTTTATTAGAAGGAACCAAACTATATCGAAATCAACAGGTTTCACAGGATATCAAATGGTTCATCTAAAAGTTTAGAGAAAAAACTTCGTACAGCGAGAATTTGTTTCAATGAAGGGATACAATACGTATTTCTCATTATACAGCTGCAATCTTTCTCTCCCTCTCGCAATCCGCTTTCATAAAATAAAGCCCCAGTTATTGCAAATATTTACGAATTAGCTAATTCTTTTTGAAAGATACCAGTACTTCACGGAGAAGACCATCGAAAAATGCATCTTTGCAAGAGCCCGACTGTTTTGAAGCTCGAGGAATAGCATTAACGGAAATAGATCGCATCGTTCAAAGGGTACATGCCTTTTAAACCTTGCCTCGGAATCAAAGAGGAATTTTTGAAATATCATCGCCTCTTTTTGAATTAGAAATCACTGCTACATTTTCTGTGTGTGATATTCTATACCTCTTGTAACGAATAAGAACTATACATGAACTCAATCTACTTCATAACTTAGTTTAATTTTACTTTCGAATAAACATTAAGCTCGTTATAGTAGCCTCAGTGCGAGTGTATTCCGCAGAACTTTATTACCAAACAAGACGCTAATCCTTCTTCTCTCTTACTACAACTCCATATTTTGTTGGAAAACAAAATTTCCATCATTCATAATCTATGAAAACTACTGATATTTGTGCCTGCCCAATGATTACTTAATATGCCTCAGCGCATAAAGCCATCCGCTAAATCCTCATAGCTTGAGCCAAGCCAAATGCAAGCGAGCTAAGTAACAATATAATATTATATTTCACTGCTACAAACGATAATATTGCGAAGGATTTTTAAAGCATAATGCCAAACACCCTCATTATTACTAACGTTTTAGACGTTTATTGGAAACCTACATGGTTTTCTTTGCTACCAAGCAAAAAGCCTTTATTCAAACAGATTCTGTTACCAGCTCTCGATCACGAACGGCCCCTGACTTAACTGATATTCTTTCTCTTTACTTTAATAGCAACGTATCTCATAGCCTTATGTCTATAAGCGGTCTATTACAGTAATATTATACCATTAAACAACAAGCTTATCATCATCCCTAAGTAAAACTGCAACATTCTCCCAGCCCCACCCCCCTAACACTCTGAAGTCGAAAAAAATTCAAAAGCAATTCGCCACGCATGCTTGATGTTCTATAACAGCATGTAAACTGAACGGCGCCCCCTAGCGGTTAGCAGCCAAAAACAACGCTCAGGCAAATACGTACGTCGTAATCATGTAATACGCACAGTAAGATGCGCAATAATTACCAGTCCAATACTCTTAACACGACTACAAAATTTCTAAACAGCTTCATGATCGCTAATGTACGCCAGTCAAGTACTGCATCACGAAAAAGGGACCGTAATACTGGTGCTGTACAATGCGCTCGCAATATTACTGATAATCAGACTGCTTTCAAATTGAGCCAAAAAAGGACGAGCTTCGCGGAGAACTATTGCTGACCACGCTGCTAGGTATATTAATCCACCAGAATTCAGTGCACTTTCGACAACGCAGAGGCTCAGCCAACGATGCACATATATCATCGCAATTAGTTCTAAAATATTTTAGCTAAGATCTCATTTCTCCCGGGGGAGAGGACTTATTGACTGCAGAAATTTAGCGTGCCCGTATAAAAAAAAGAAACGAAAGGCATTCATTTAGTGAGTCAACAATAGCAAGTGCTCACGCAAAACGACGCTATTGCTAAGAAACGCCAAAGCTTCATTATTAAGCCGATACGGAACTACAGCTTTTCGTAACATAGCAAATATCTAGCCGACGTTCGTTGTAATATCAGCCTCATCTAAGCCAAATTTCAGGTAGACTTTCTGAACAAGACAAAAGCCTTAACATCAGCTGACAGGGCCCTTAAATATAACTAATTGGCAGGAAAAACTGATATGATTGTACTGCTAGGATAATCTCTCCATGTACACATGATTGTGAATTACTGAAATTAACCCAGAAGCGGACATCATCACACATTTGCGTCCAAACTAATGCCTGACTCACATACTCTCGCCGCGCCAGCGCCACTTTGTCAAAAATCGACCACAGTGCCTTCTTCACACTTTCGCACGAATTCCGTCAGAGTAAAATTTCAAGCATGATATTGTGAATATCGCCTAAACTCCAAATGCTAACAGACAGCATACATTTTTCATAGTTTTCTAAACTTAGCTCCATTTGCATGGAATACATGATAGCTTGTATTATGACGCGGGGGACAACAACCACAAAAATCCAATTTCCACTTATTATCTCATGTTGCGTAGTAACATCCCCCGATTCGCTGTGTTTTGGCGTGATTGGCATCCAATCATCAAAATTCAGCTTCCCATTTTTTATGCTCGTGCATCGATAACATACGACATATCCTTTACATATACCAAAATACGCTGAAATGGAATGCTAAAACACCACTTTTAAATACGCAATAGACACAGAAAGAAATCTTCGATATGACTATCCCCCCCCATCCATGATTCTTCTCTAATCAGTAAAATTACTTTTAGCCAGCTACTGTCGTCGATAGTTTGTAAATGTGCCATTCAAAGAAAGTATTAGGATAGCCATTTTCGCCCCCCACAAAATATATAGCGCCTTATCAGACGAAAAGCTTAACGAACCAGTGCTTCACTCATACCGCACGGCGTTGTCACCTGAATAATTATCAAATTTTTATCTTTCTATTCAATGATTCGGAGCAAATATCGCCCCCCTCAAGTTCGGGGGCTTCTACTCCCACTATCAACATAACATAGTCACCAATTTATTATTTTCCAAATAGACAGACTAAATTTATTTTATAAGTCGACGATTCACAGCCAGCCAAGGCAACCGCCTAGAAATATTTAAGTTGAGACTATCCACATGCTTGACATCAGAGTTATCATCATATAGTACAGGATGTTATTATCAGTTATATAGGTAAGCAGATGATTTTGAACTTTTTCGCGTGCTTTTTTTGAGTGTTTTCCAATTCGACCCAATAAGTATAACATCCCATGCCCGTACAAGACATGGATTTTAGTGCCATCATGCCACATTTGCCCAAAAAACCATCCAATGACTCCTAATACAAAACAACTAAGGGGCAGATGTCCCATGTAAAGTCCATATAAAAGTGGATGTATCCTGCCCTAACAATAACATTCATCCTATCGAGTGCATTAGCCTCTTCTTATCTCTATAAAATTTTTACTCGTGTGGTATGGCTTAACAGTATGTCGGAGACATTGATAACGTTATTCAAATTGGTAGCTCAAAAAATTCATCGAAGGTCATTTATAGGGAAGCCATGCAAAGCCAATCCCAATGAACAATATAACTACTAGCGAAGACGTCTCCGATTTTAGCCCAGTATCATAGCTGCCATAATCTCTCAATGATTTTGAATTTTTACGTAGTATTTCTTAACTGTTCTAGCTACAACCACATTTTTAGCAGCTTACGGCCACCGGAAGAACTGCTGACAAAGCACAATGATTTATCCAACTGGAGGCGCAGCAAGCTCTATGCCGTATGCATAATTGCCGTTCGAGAGCTCCGCCCACAGAAAAGATTTGCATAAACTTGCCCTTAGCAGTCCTAGCCGTGCTAGGTTTAGTTTGGATTGCATACTGAAGCCCATAGTCAAAATCCTTCTAAAAAGCCGCCCCTTCTTTAAAGGCGCTAGAGGGGGACATGAGCTTTCTGGTATAGATGGTCCTACCAAAAGTCCGATACTACAAATTACTCAGGATTCTAAAACAGTCTTCTGACATGAGTTTAGCATGCTGTGGAAAAACGTTTACCTATCTGCTGAAACATTCATTGCCCATAAGGAATATGACAACATAATTCATCCATGACTTTGCCAAGACTTATTGATTGCCAATATCGAGAGCAAAGCTGCCCTATTATACAATATTGCAATGCAATGCCCAACAACAATAGCACTGCCAAACTTCAGCTATAGCAGCAGAATAATTACACTAAGGCTACGCTACCGCCCCATATAGTACGATGAAACGCCCTCCCTTCTTCCTTTTCATGTTCAAAACTATATAAGCTTCGAGAATCTCGGAGAATCTATAGATGACTGCGAGTTATCAATTTTACTCCCTCCTCTACTCCCTCTCTTTGCATGCAACACATGCTTTCCGGATATTTTTTCCATAATGCGAATAATAATAAACAAGCCCGCTTCTAAAGTTATAAATAATACGCAACATACCACGCACCCTTTACGTGCTAAAGTTATTCTTCCGCTAACTCCCCCCCTACCAAATTCAATAAGTATCTACACCGCCTCATCTAACGTAGACATTTTTTTTTTTTTTTTTTACTGAATTCTTTCATTTTGTAGGCATTTTGTCGTCCATACACGCGTACTATAATACTTTTACCCTGAAGAAAGGGCATCCAGTCGATATTTGACGCGATTTGAGCAGCATGATGAACAAAACCTCATAGCTACCCTTTTCTTCAAGTGAGTTCTTAGAATCAAATTTTATTATACTTTTTAACATTTTTTCTTGGCCAATTAGATTCCAGCTCTCTGACCAACAATGGCCACAGCTTTTAAACCTCTAGCCGTAATCAGACATCGCTAACTGACCGTACTTTATCTAACCATGCAATTTGTAGAGACATATTACAGGCTCCCGAATGTAATGAGACTTGAAAGAATATTCAATTGTGAGTACTCTGGACCCCAAATTTGACCACAAATATAGGGATGCTGCCTTATTTTATTACAAGTTCGTAGACTACAGATGCCTCACCCAACACCTACTCTTCTGCTAATATCATCATGCTTATGTCGATAATAGGCGAATCAGGTAAGTCACATACATACACACTATAACTTACTCATAAACGATACAGTCATTCATCTTTTATTTCAATGACATCTAGGCCACGTATTAAAAAGTTAGAGGGGCGGGACCCATGACCTCCAATCTACACCATTAGGATCAACAATAATGCAGCCTCCCTAGTCATGTAATACCAGTGAGTAATACAAGCTGCTTTCAAAGTTACTATGCCAAATCTACACAATGATAAGAAAGTAGTTCTGTTCTTTGCGTGCTTTTTTTTTATCTTACCTATCGATGTATCTCCATTCATGAATCAAAGACTATTAAAACACCTGTATTCTATTTATGCGAGCATTTTCACAAACTAGTTAATTTCTTTAGCAATTCAAAATGACGCCATTAACCTCACACTACTATATCGCTATCCTCCGATAAGCATCAACTCTTTCTTCGTATACATGCGACGGCTAGCTGGAAAATGAGAGCCCCCAAGGGGGCGTATCTCTCGATAAAATCGGCCTCACATGCGCCGCTCCTTATCTTCCTTGCCTTAGTATTCAGCCCTACCTCTATTGGAAGACTCGGTTCTGCAAATGTCCAATTCAGGGCTCCTAGAATGAGATCATCGACTTATCTCTCTCAAAATTTAGCCGTAGCCTTATGATACTATGCTTCAATACGTATGGCAGATACTCTTCCGCCACTTGCAGTCTATCTAAATACTACAATACCGACCGGAGCTCTTAACTGATAGCCAGCAAAACGTAAGCCCACATTCATCACCAAATTTTAGCTTCGCATATACCGCATGTAGCATCTGCGGCTGAGCCCTTCAATGTACTGGCTAGATTAGTCATGAAGTAGTTCGCCAGCTTCTCTACAAAAAGCAGACAATGATTGTGCTGCTATCATTCAGCGAGCCAATCCTTTGACTCGCCATTTAAGTGCTAATGGCCGAACCATGAGTAATCCATTTCCAAGACCACAAGCTTTACTTTTGCAATGTTCTTTCAAATAAAAATAATAATCCTTCCCAAGTCCTCCATCTTTAATCAATAACCTTCTAGTGAGATTAGATTGCTAAGAAACCTGTAGCCTAACATTAGGAATAATATTACGACAGTCAGTTCTTTTTTTTTTTTTTATATAATTTTTTATAATCTTTTTTCTTTTATATTTCTCTATAATTTTAAATATATTAAATATTTATTCATAAATATTCCTTCATCTTCTAATTATTACTTTTTTTTAATATTTATTCTATTTTTTTTTTTTTTTATTTTTATTTTTTTCTTTTTATTCTTTTTTTATTTTTTTTTTATTTTTTTTTTTTTTTTTTTATTTTTTATTTTGTCTATGTTTTTGTTTTTTTATTATTTTTCTTATTTTTTATTTTTTATTTTTTTTTATTTTTATTTATTTTTTTTGTTTTTTTTTTTTTTTTTTTTTATTGTTTTTTTTCTTATTTTTTTTATATTTATTTTTTTTTTTTTTTTTTTTGTTTTTCTTTGTTTTTTTGTTTTTTTTTATTTTTTTTATTTTTGTATTTTTTATTTATTGTTTTTATTTTTTTATTTATTTTATTTTTTATTTCTATATTTTTTTTTTTTTTTTATTTTTTTTTTTTTTATTTATTTTAATTTGTTTTTTTTATTTTTATATTTTTTTTTTTTTTTTTTATTTTTTATTTTTATTTTTCTTTTTTTATTTTTTTTTTTTTTGTTTTTTTATTTTATTTTAATTTTTTATTTTTTTTATTTTTTCTTTTTGTATTTTTTAAATATTTTAATTTTTTTGTTCTTTTTATTTAATTCTATATATTATCTTTTTTATGTTTTAGTTTTTTATTTTTTATTAATTTTCTTTTATTTATGGAGAGAGGGGTAACATGCGGTTGTGTGACGATGATTCTTTAATCTATTTTTTTTCTATAATTGTTATTAGTTGTTTTGTATTTTTTTTTATTTATGTTCTATTTTTATAATTTCTTTATATATTCACAGCTATTTCCTTTTTCTCTCTTTATATATTACCATATTTCTTTTTTGAAATTTCTTACTATTTTCTTGATTATAATTTTAAATTTTTTTTTTTTTATTTAAGTTTTCTTCTTCATTATTATTGTTCTTTTCTTTTACTTTCTTTTCCTTTTTAATCTTCTTATTTTTTATATACTCACAGCTAATTATAATTTTTATTTTCTTATTTATTTTATGTTTATAATTTTAATTAAATATATTTACTATTACTAGTATTATTTATATTATTTTTATTTACTTTATATATATTCTATTAGCTTTTTTCTAATATTACTATGTTTAATTTTTTATTTTAATTTTTTAAAATCAATATACAAATTTTATCTTTTTCTCTTTCATTTTTTATTCTTTATCAATCTATAAAATTTATAATATATTTACTTTTATCTATAATTTTTTTATTTTTTTTCTGTTTATTTGTTTTTAGTATTATTAAACTATAATTATTTTTGCTCTATTTCTTTTTGTCTCTTTATAATTATATTTCTTTATATTACCATTTCATTTTTATATATTGTTAATTTATTAAATTTTTTTTTTTTTATTATATTTAAATATTTTTTCTTTTTTTATATAATTTCTATTTAATTTTTTATTTTAACTATAGTATTTTAATATTCTTATTTTCTTTGAATATAAT
>JAHQIW010000779.1:0-7500 GCA_019055375.1 Parelaphostrongylus tenuis | reverse complement strand
TATCTCTTTCATATACTTTTTCAATTGGTTGCTTCTAACCAAAGTTAGTTGTCACGGAAAGACCTTTTATAGGTGGCATTTATTATCACATTAGTTGTGTGTTTCTGGGGGTTTAAGCTTTAGAGTTATCCGAGAAACTCATGAATGATAATGGAGAAGCCATATCAAATCTTCGCTAGAAGAACTGATGCTAATTTGGCGAGCGGCAACCAATCTGTCAGTCATGTGCGAAAAAAATTATATAAAGATTAACTTTAGTTCAAGACTTGAGTTGCTTTTGTTGGACAACTACAATACCTTTTTTACAGCTTACGAGAAAATCAAAACTTCTCATATAAAAGGCGGTGATCAAGTCGGATACAGAATTCAGACACCATTGATATGTCAGAAGGATGCAATTTATGAAAATTAAGGTCAAAATCTGTATGAGCCACGTAAGTGAACGATTCTTATTTCTAGTGTCTCTGATTGTATAGAAATGCCTACGCTTTCTTTGACTCCTCTTTGAGGATTTCTGAGATCTCCTTTACCCCTCTTTACTTTACTTCTCTTTGGAAATCCCTATAGTGTCCAATTTAGTCTTTTACTTAGTACGAAAGATGGTAAGAAGGACTATACAAAGCAAAAAAGATAGTTTTTGTCTCAAATTCTCACGATGTCATTCTGACCTGTCTGACTGAGAAATTGTACAGTCTCCTCTACTGCGGTCCAAGTACACTTAGAGTGTCCATTAATTTTGTTTGAGAATCTCTGCAGTGTCTATTCCTGTCCAACGTTTCTTATATTCTCTTTCACACATTCTAGAAAATCCTCTAATTGTCTATCTCTGTTTAATAAATCCTGCGTTCTTCTTTACACCTGCTGAGAACCTCTACAGTGTCTATTTTACTATTGCCTTGCAAGAAGGATCATAAGAATGAGATATAAACAAAAGGGATTGTGTCTTCTTTTGTCTCTTATCTTCCACGGTCTTCTCTTCTCCTGCCTAAAAATTTTCACAGCGTCTATTTCTTTCCAAGGATTCGTAAGGCCTCCTCTCGGTTTGTCTAAATAATCCAGTAGTTTCCTTTACATCAGTCCCGAAGTTACTATACGTGTCTATTTCTCTTCAGTGTTCTCATGATCTCTTTTTCTCCCAACTAAATGTGTCGAAAGTATTCAATCTTGTTTATGCAATCCTACGATCTCCTCTATTCTTGTCTCAAAATCCCTCTACAATCTCTCCCTGTCTCTATTCTTCTTAAGATTCTCTGTGGCCTCCATTTATCTTGTTTAGAATCCCTTACGATGTCCTTTACTCCAGCCTGGATATCTCTATAGTGTCTAGCAGTGTCTAAAAATTCTTAGATCTCCTTTGGGAATGTCTAATAAAGCAAAATTTCTATAAACAATTGGAAGCAAAGGTATAATTCATTCTACCAGCCATGAGTGCTCGACTGTGGCTACTGAAATATCGGAGGATTTTGTCACTCGACATGCGATGGTTTTAATAATCCGGCGTCGATTCTTCTATAGATAGGAATATATCCTCTGCAGGGAATTGACTAAATCCAAAAGAACCGTGCTACTTATAAGCTTTTAGATGAAAAACACATGCGTGTTTATACCTGTTTAAGCACCATGTCAGATCTCACAAAAGGCTTAAAGCATGCTACCAGATTTTAAGATAGTACTGCTTTTAAACGAGCTCTATATAAACAATCGAAAGCAAAGATATAATGAGTAGTAGATATATGCCTCCAAACGAAGCAAATACGGTCATGCCTTTGAGGTTCCGTCAAAGTTGCCTCTGCCATTGACGCCGGGTATTTCATTGTGACTACCCTGAGCAGTATACAAGTAGTGATCACTGGGAGCTAAAAGGCATAAAATACGTCGGAAAGCTCGCTCGGTAAGGCTTTAAACATTAATTACAGGACATTTTGGTAGCATTATATGGAAAATTTGCTCAAGAACTCAAAAGAAAACTTTTCAGAATTCTGTTTTTGCGGCAATATAATCACCGTCACCGTAATTATCTGTCACATATTTGGAACGGTGGGCGCGGGTACTACAGTGGTCACGAGTGTCGACACGTTGCTGATGGTACGACCCCGTGCCTGAAGCTCTCCAAGCTTTTTATCACTCCGACATTTGGTACCAGACCTGTCTGTGTAGGGGTTAGCATCACTGATTTAATACAATAGTAGGCCACCGAATTTTGTGTGAGGTTCAGAATATGCTAACAACGCTCTTTGTTGTCGTTCTAAAAATTAATGAAGAAGCGTTCGTTTCGAGTGTTCTCTTAAGACCACGGTCAAATTTCAATATATCTGATAATAATTATTTGATCCAAAATGTCATGTGGCCTGTTATGGGCTCTTGTACGACCCGAAACACGTGTATCGGCTTTGGCACCCTCGTCAGTAGGGCAGGCACGCCGTCTTTAGCTAGTCATCTCGGAGATGCTCCATCCACCTACATACAAGAGCCCATAAAAGACCACATGACATGCTGACGCAAGTCAGATATGTTAAGAGTATCGTTGTCATGCAAAGAGAGCATCATAATATACCTAATGATGTATAGTGATAAGCAAAACTTTTCAGTCAAGTGGAACTTGAGCCCACATCTAACCCTATCTGGGGAGTGAACTCGAACCATTAACACTACCGAAGCCTGTTTTGCCACCACTCTTCTTCTTTGAATTGGAAGATATTTCTTAAGTTTATTATATTACATTTTTTTAGGTTTGCAAGTAAAAGAAACGCACATCTCCAAATGCTCCAATTACGTCTTTCAAGGTCGTGAAGTCATCATGATAAACGACCTGGCTCCGGAGTCGAGCGGCAGGAAACTAGCGACTAAGGGCATTGAGAATGTAGTGAAGAGGACAACTTCTTGCTGAAACACGCCTCTACTGGTATCATGGTTGTCGCTGAGATCACCAATAAAAGTGTTGATGCGTCCTTAGCTTCTGGGTGGCGCCTACTGGACGTCTTGTATGTTCTGACAGATCATCATGTGGTGATTTTATGAATCTCCGGATGAGGGATACTAGGCGTCGGACGAATTATCTCACCTTGACTGATGAGACTAAGAACACACAGCAGGTAGTAATGATTAGATAGAGCAGAATGGTGACGGCTATAATGGTTCCTATCAGAAAACACTCCGGGTTGGAAATTGAGCCGAACAAAATATACAATTTATGTGTTCACAGAGCGAGGCTAGAGGGCAGACATTTCAGTGATTCCTGTCAAGCCGTTAGACCTTATTCTCCATCGCGCTCCATAATCATGCAACACTACTTGTTAGGGTGAGTGAATCGTATCCTTGTGTTGTGGTGTCCCAGAAGTCTTACAGAAATCTTATGCGTAAATTTCATAAGGTGCTCGATTTGACGATGTCAATTCACTCCTCCACCTATACATTCTATATGTCTAATGTTGAATAATCTTCTGAACAAAGATATGTCGACAGTAGTAGAGCTAGCATGTAAACAGACAAAGAAAATTGGGTCATTTATGGGAATTTTCAAAATCTCCGTAGTTTATCTGTTTTCTTAGTTGGAGGCGGTAGTTGACGTCTTGTGTACTTGTATCGATGGGTTTCCCCGCAAGCAAATTGTTGCTATGTCCATCCCTTTAATGATTAGGTTGTGTGAAATGCATTTCGCTACGTGATTCAGATTGTTCAGTTCTTTTATACTGTGGTTGAGGATCCTCTATCTCCAGCGGCATGAGAAGATTCAAATGTCCACGAATTTGACGGTTTAACGGCAGTGAAATAACTGCTTCGCGAGGAACCCCTTGTGCTTTCGTGACCAGTTCCCTTATTATCCCAACTTTCCATAAGTGTCGTGGTTGTATTGGATCATTCATAAGTACAACTTCGTCCTGTTTGGGAGTTTATTCAGAACTTCCTTTATTTCCCAATCCGCTTTGATGCTTGTCACGTCGATACTGAGTTCTTCACATTTTTTTTTGAGAGCATGCAGGATGAATTCAAAGCCTTTATCACTTGTCTTTTCGTTCATAAGAAAGCTTGCATCTCTGGCTGGAAAAAAGGAGGATCGCTTTGTTTCTCGTCGGGTCCGTCCAATTATACTGGACTTTGAATCCATTTTGAAGGAAGTCGATTGGTCTAAGTATTTCCTCTCATACTGAATTCGATTCAACGTCCAACAATGATCTTGCGTTAAGGAGAGTTATGATCTCTATGACCACCGTTGTCAAGTGCTCCAATGAAAGCTTGGATGTTCCAAGGGTATTATGAAGAGACTGTTTTACTGACTTAATGACTTAAGTGTTTTACTGACTTAAGTGTCGCGTAGATGTCTCCTTGCCTGGAGCAAATGGTGTATTGTATTCCCACTATCATTCATGATTAGCCCTTTTTGCGTATCACTTCTGGATCGCTTTCAATAAAATGCGAGCGTTCGTTTACTTCTGAAAGTATAAATGTCGGAGCATTACCACTCATGATCTATGAGGGCATTCCACGTCTCCCGTAGAAGCGACGTAGGAATATGCTGAATGATTGTTGTGTACTAGTGGCCGTTCTTTTAGTGGCTCATTGATGTATTCAGGTTGATGAAGGTAAGCGGTATTGATCTAATCCTGCAGTGTCCAGTATCGGTCCCATTTATCTATATCACTATCGTCCTTCTCTTCTTACCGTGAGTCTTCTTCTTCTCTTTTTTGCTGTAAGAACAAATTTTATATCCTTTTTGTTGTAGTTGTTTCGCTTCGTTGGTCTTTCCCGTCAGTTTTGTTGGAAGTAGATTTAGAGCCGATGAGAGCTGGATGTGAGATTTATCCTTCTTTATTAAGGTCCAAAGTTCGTTACATCCATGAAGCATGGAAGGTTTTACGAAGGGTTCCTTTCTATTGAAATCGATTTTGAGATTATTCCCTTGCATAAATTCCATGTCTTGTGAGCATAATTCTGGTGTTCAAAGTAGTTTTGTCATAGCACTGTATGTGAGCAAGGGCAGCGAGAGCTGATTGCCTTCTGCATCCCGCACGTTAAGTGACACTTTTCTTGCCAAGTGTTCCTGTACTTTATGAGATTCAAATGTACTGAGGCACAGTTTAACTTTGTCTATTAATGGTGGATGAAGTTCCTCTGCAACTTTTTTATTGATGAACGACAAGTCAGCTCCTGTGTCCAATAAGAAAGATTTGCAGCAGTCAATTGTCCGGTAGGCAGCATGAATTTCTCCATTTTCGTAGTTGATTTGTCAACCCTCCGGCGCAGTTTGGTCAAAGTGCTGTGTACGGGTGAGTTATCTCCTTGAATTTGATTGATTTTCGAAGTAGAAGTAGGTGATTTGTGATCCTTTGGTTTGTTTTTCGTCATTTCTTCCCTTGGGAAAGTTGTAGGTGTTGTGCCCTCTGTTGTTGTTGAGTGGAAGCAACTCGAAGTATGGTGACTCTTCTAGAACCTGTAACATGGTACTCCTTTGCGTTGAAATGTAGTATGGGAGGGTAATTCACATATGTGGCGTAGGTTGTTATCTTTGGAGTACTGGTAACTCTATTGTGTGTTGGCTGCAGTACGATGGCTTATGACTACCTTTGCAATACATGCTATTACGAGGCGTCGTTCGTGGTTTTCATTGTACAGGCTTATTGAGTGGTGTTGGTCGACCTTCAAGCTTTGTTGTAATAGTTGAAAGTTGGTCGTCCAGATGTCATGTAGCAGGATATTATTTCCTCATTTGAGATGGTTTCTTATAAGAATTGTGACAAGATGTGTATGTTGAAAAGTGCTCCTGTTGTTGTTTTCTTGGCTAGTACCTTTCTTTGAGTTCCAACTGTAAATTTCGAAAGGATTATCTTGTACATAGTTTGATTGTTGACGTTTTCTCCTGTTTCCGTAAGCTGGTACAGTATAGCCTGTATATGGCACAGTGTCATACTTTGTTCGTGTAAGGGAAAAGATGGTGATATTATGTCCAATTTCTCTAGTAAGAGTGGATTAAGTTCTTCTGGGTTGCTGTACTTAGAGAAAAGTGGATAATGGCTTTTTGGTAGTTTTCTCTATCAGTTTGGAATTTCTTTATTGCTCGTAGAGCTTCTCCTTTCAGAGAACTTAGACCACTCTTACTAGAAAAACTTGACAAAACATCATCATCTTTTCACCTTACACAAACAAGGGATGACACTGGATCATATACAGGAAGTCAGTGATCACTTGAGAATGTACGTTAGTGCTGAAAAGCTCACAAAAGTTATCCAATTCCCATATATTTCCGTTGAAAATCGCAATGAGTAATGTGGACAGTTTCATTTGTTTGACAACTGTAGCGTCTTCTGTATCGTCTTTTAAATTTGCTAGGATGGTGTATTTGGGAGATGGATGTATGTTTTGAAGCCCTTTATTCGCGCTTTAAGAATACCGTCGTACTGGAAAACGTCGGTTACGGCCAGTCCCAGTTGTTCTAATACTTCTTCAAATTCTTTTTGGATGTTTTGCATATTTGGGGTTTGCTCCAGTTTACTGGCCAAACTTTGCATTTCCTATTCTGTTTTCTTTCTTGTGTCCTGAAGAGCGCCTAATGCTTCTTCGAGGTGTTGTGAATTTTCTTCCTCTGATGCTGCATTTATCTGCCATTCTGTTGTTTTTATACTTAGTTGTTCTATTTCACTTTCTTTGAATTTTGTTAACATTGTTTCGAGTGGTGTATTAGGTCTCCTACAAAGTTCCGAACACCGCCGGAACGTCGACGGTTGGCTGTTGACTGATAACGCGTAGTAGCGTAGAAAGAGCGTTGTGCAAAACGCGTCAGTATTGCAACGGTTCAGCACGCTCTTCCGGAAAGAGTGAGGTCTGGGTTCGCATCCCGGCTGACGCAGATGTTTTTGCAAAGCGCTTTACATTATTGGGTATACTAAAATATCATAACACAGTAAAAGGTGGTCGAATAAATAAATTTCGATTAGTCATTGATTTCCGAATTCAATCCAACAATTCAAAAATTGATTTTATCAAGTAATCGAAAGCATCAAATAACATCAACTAAAGTATTCTCAGTCTCTTTCATTCCGAGTGATTTCTTAAGACCACTGCTCAAATTTCAATATGCCTGATAATCATTATTTGAGCCACGCATTTCAGTGGTCTATCAAAGAGGGATGACTTACAGTTTTTCTCAAAGTGGAGAAAAAATTTTTGTTAACAACAAAATTCGCATTTCACATGTGAATAGCGCCCGGGTAGTCTGTTCGTACATCTATCCACAACCACTCACACAGTCTATCGACAAGCAGTGGAGGAGTGTTTGAGATTCACTAGTATCAGGTGGAGAAAAAAAGATCTTTAACACTTACTAAAAATTCAAAGTTAATATATGAATTCGTTCAGAAACAGAAATAACTATTCTTCAAAATAAAAATCATCATTATCCACGACCTTCTGCCAACGATCGGTAAGCTTTCGGATACGCTCACATGCGACCATTCCCTGGGTTTTAAATCAAAAAACTTCAGCACACACGAGCAGATAAAACATACG